>JAHPZR010045964.1:0-5000 GCA_019787425.1 Platygyra sinensis
GGAAAAATTTTGACCCAAATACTTTGGGTGATCGCTTATGGGAGGTTTGACTCTAGTGATATCCCGGGGAGACTCCCATGTAAGAAGGGCGGGTGTGTCTGTCGTACCTTTTAGGGGTGAAAAACGTGGGTTTATGACGTCTTAGAGTATTAAGCTTCAAAAGGACCGCAGTGGGAGATTTCCCGGTACCTTTTAGGGTATTGAAGCGAAAACATGTGACTGGAGATAATTTGTTGGTTAAGAATTGGTACCTCTTAGCTTGGGGGTGAAAAAACATTTCTTCCCTCATTTACTGTAAAATAAACCTGCATTCAGCTGACATCTCTGTTAAGCGGACTTGGACACCAATATTCACCTATTTTGTTGCACAAAAACTGCAATGAACGGACACTTCAAGGGCTTTTTACTTCTAAAGATACAGCTGAGACTCTTTAACATTGTGTGGCAATTTTGTTTTAAAGCTAAGTGATTATTCCAGTTGCTGCATTGACTGACTGGACATTGTCCTATGAGCAGTCTTGGCAAGTCTTTGATCTTACACTTTGTTACACTGTGTTAGAAAAGGGTTAATAATTAATATTTAATGACTGGTCCCTTGGGAAACAGTGAATTTTGTTTCCCGAGAATCTCAATGTTTCCTCGAGATTGAAGGAAAACAAAATTCACTGTTCCCCAAAGGACCAGTCATTAAGTGATTTGTTATATAGCAAAACAAAACAAAAGCAAATTTTGAAAACGCGCTGAGATCCCAGCGACAACATCAGGCCACCTCTGATCACAGCGGTCAACATTTCGCGGGTAACAGTGAACTGTTTCCCGTTTGACGTCACATTTTTCGCAATGTATATGAACCTGTTTTGGACGGACACCCTGTATTAATAAGCGGACACTAGTGCATGGTTTAAATGGCATGACAAAGACTACAAAGACTAAAGCAGTGTTCCTTCACAGATATCGACGAATGCAGAACAGAGGAGTGTGGTGATTATGCGTTGTGTGTCAACACAGAAGGCTCTTTCTCTTGTGTCTGCAGACAGGGATATATTGCAATGGGCGCCACGTGTGAAGGTAGATGATTAATTACAGTGTCATCATTTGCACGCATTTACATAAATGCAAAAGCAGAAAGTTTTTTTTTAAAAAGTTGATGATCGTGAACATGCAAAGCAGGGTAGTGTCATAGCAGTAGATGAATGCTAGTCGCAAGTGAACAGCATTTATTAGGCTGATCACTTGTAGCTAGTGATTGTCTATTTAGCATTTTAAGGGCCTAAATATATGGGTGCCTTTATATTGCCCTACTATGAAATACCGCTGTGCTAATGCGGCCACAGAGAGCACACAATCTTGCTGAGTAGGGAGAGAGTAAATAAAGGAATGAAAGAATGACCAGTTAACCTTTGTCTCCTCTTGTCATCTCTTTTATCTTACACGATTTTATTGGGAAAGCCGCTGCTTACAAATCCTGCGTAACTCTGAAGCGGTAAACTCGTATCTAGGCCTTTCCGCGCTCAGCCAAAATTTCGCGTAAGATAAAAGAGATGAAAAGAGGAGACAAAGGTAAACTATTCATTCTTTTCATTCCTTTATTTACTCCCTCCCTACTCAACAAGATTGTGTGCTCCTTGTGATGAGGCCATTTAACGAGGGACCTAAACACTAAATTAGGCGACGTGAATGAGTAACTCTCCGTAGTTTCTGAGATTCTGGAGCTTCTCCATCTGGAAGTGAATGGAGAGAAGACCTGGGGATAAGGTGGGAGAGACCAAAGGGCTTTTTAGGAGCAATTGTGGTAAAAATCCCTTTTCAACATATGCGGAGTGTTGATCTCGACTCAGCCTTTTGATTTCTTGACAGATATAGATGAATGCGGATCAGATGATAAACCTTGCTTTCATGGCGCCGTGTGTGTTAATCTTCCTGGATCTTACGCATGTCAATGTAAACCAGGATATCACATCATTGATATTAAGTGCCAAGGTAAATAGTCAGTTATGAAAGAGTGCAAATTCGACATGAAAGTAAACTGTTATGGATTGAAGTAGACTTTTTGTTAATAATCCTTGTCACTAATTCACCAGTAATCATAGTTCTCATTAACATTCATCAGTTTATTTTTTTGATGCAATTTACTCTCTGAGCAGAGGTCCCTTCGATCTTCTCGACTTTTCTTGGAAGATTGTAGGGACGTCTGCTCGCAGGGTAGATGCAATTATTTTGAAAGTGAAATTGAAATACTCAGTTTAAATTTGTAAACATTCCTTTACGACCTTTAATAACCTAAGTGGGTTTTTCGCGATAGCTTGCTTGTTTGTGTATGAAGTGTCAACTGTATGATGTTCAACAAATGGTTCGTGCCAAGTCTTCTCTAGTGTCTTCTCGTTCGCCTTTTCTGCCTGGCTATGCTGCTAGCCTTTTGTCCCGTCCATCCTCTAAGCCTGCGCCTTGTGCTGTTTCCGCTGCCTTGTCTTCTCGTCCGACGTGTTCCGTTGCTGTCTCCACGTGTGGCTTAGCTGATATTGATGATTTGAAGTCTGCCCGTGAGCCTGTCTGTCAACCTGATTGCCTTCCGCGTCGCCCGTTCCTGTCTCGTCCTCGCCTTGATTTTGCTGATTTGTCCTCGTCTTGTTTCTCGCCTGTTGCCTCGTCTGGCCTTGTTTTGCCTGTTAGTTCTACTGCTGTGTCGTCTGTTGGTCCTGCACCTGTGTTGTACGGTCCGGTTCCGTCCAGTCGTCCTGGTCTTGGTTCTGGAAGTTTTGCTGTGTCGTCTGCTGGTCCTGCACCTGTATTGTCCAGTCCAGTGTCGTCCAATCGAGCTGGTCCTGGTTCTGGCAGTTTTGTTGCTCCGCGTCCTACTCCTGCTCCGCGTGTTTGTCCTGCTTGGTCCAATCGTGTTCCTTCCAGTAGTTTTGTTGCTCCGCGTTCTGTTCCTGCTTGGCGTGTTTGGTCCAGTGCTGTTCCTGCTTCGCCGTTTCGCCCGTTGCCTGTTCTTCCTATGTCTTTCTCGGTGTTTTTTGTTCTTCCTGTATTGCTTTCTACTCCTTTTGGTTTCGCTTTGTCGTTTGTACCCATGTTGCGTTGATTTTGGATAATCTTTTGGATGTTTTGTCTTTGGTGTGTCTTAGTAGCATTTTGGTGGCGAACCTTTTTTAGGATGAGTCTGTCGACAGGTGCCCCTTGTGGGTAACCTTTCGCCGTTGCACTTGGCAGTGTTTGTCTGTTAGTCCTGTTGTCTGACAGTACTTTTGGTCGTTCTTGTCTGTTTGTCTTTTTGTTTTTGTGTCTGTAGGGGCGGGGTTCGATCCCCCGGTGAAGTTGACGTGTTGGCGCACCCCCGTGTTTAGGCGACCCAATGTGTGTGTTGGATTAGTCGGTAGGACGGGCAGGCATTGCACTATCGCCTGTTTCATCGCCTCAAACACAAAAAAAACTCGCAGCCCTTCTGCGAGTCTGCACTCCAAGTCTAAACAGATTCTAAAATGCCACCGGTTTTTACGATTCTACTTTTTTGCTTTCTCCTTAGTTTTTGTTTCGATTGAGAAGATATATCAAACACTCGAGACGGTTTTTCATCAGCTATCCAAACACCTCGAATTTCGACAAAAATACTCCGCTGCGCGTCGTATTTTCAACTCCCATCTCAGTGATGGATACCTCGATAAAACACTCTCTCGTGTTTGATATACCGTAAACGTCCGATTGTAACTGGACCCCCTAAAAGTAAAGAGGGTTGTTACTATCGGAAGTTTACGTTGTTTACGTTGTTACATGGTGTTTGATAACAATGAAACAGCGGCCATGTCGGTGTACCAAACCAATCCTGTGGGAGTTCAACTCTTTTTTTTTATGTAAAAAATTTCCGAGTTTCAATAAATTTGAACTTGTGCTGGTCAGGTGAGTTAAACCGTCTTATTATTGATACCAGGTGCTCTGTCAATAGGCGCTTAGCACCATCCGGTCACATGGTACGGAATTAATTACACTGGGACGCAAATAACGCAGTGGGACTTTCAAAACAAAGGAAAGTCGGGCTGGAATGTTAACAGTTCCTTTGTTTTGGAAGTTCTACTGCATTATTTGCGTCTCAGCATAATTTATTCCGTACCATGTGAAGGGATCGTGCAAGGGGCCTACTATAGACCCGCTCATGCATCAGTTCTAATGTGTTGGGTTGAGAGATTCATACATTACCGACACGAAATGACCTTAAATGTCCTAACTAAATGCTAAAATTTTGAAATTTCAATATCTTGCCAATGCCGCTTGTTTTTGGCTGTTCCGTCATTACCAAAACGTCGGAGTGTTAAAATAATCAGAACGTATGTCATTTTCCACCGTTTATTTTCACACCACTAATTTATTGTAAGAGAAGGACTGCAAAGGAGAAGTTTTATCTTTACTTTACTTATTAGGACAGTTAAAAACAAGCTTACCATAATCTCAACTAATATAGCATTTTGAGACTGTTAGAAATGTTTACATGTTACTTTCATAAAGCGCGCGATGGATTATTTTTCCGTAGTAAATTTAGAAAACTATCTCCCTTTCTATGCCAAGGGCGACTTTTAGATTTTACTCTGTCTAACGCCAGACGATTTTACTCGTCAAAGGGAGACCCCTTGGCAGTGAAAGGGTTAAAAAACTATCTCCCTTAACCCTTTCTCTGCCGAGGGCGACTTATAGATTTTACTCTGTCTAACGCCAGACGATTTTAATTTACTTGTGAAAGGGTTAAAAAACTATCTCCCTTAACCCTTTCTCTGCCAAGGGCGACTTATAGGTTTTACTCTGTCTAACGCCAGACGATTTTGCTCGTCAAAGGCAGACCCCTTGGCAGTTAAAGGGTTAAAAAACTATCTTCCTTAATTAATTAAAGTACCAGCAGTATCAAAGGAGCTTTCCATTCGATGACAGATTCCGGCTTGTATACTCGTTAATTTCTGGTGCCGAATGAGTTCAGAAAACGCGGAGTGCGGAATGCAAAAGAAAAAAAAATAAAA
>JAHPZR010045964.1:10000-12500 GCA_019787425.1 Platygyra sinensis
TTCCCAAGGGACCAGTCATTAAATATTAATTATTAACCCTTTTCTAACACAGTGTAACAAAGTGTAAGATCAAAGACTTGCCAAGACTGCTCATAGGACAATGTCCAGTCAGTCAATGCAGCAACTGGAATAATCACTTAGCTTTAAAACAAAATTGCCACACAATGTTAAAGAGTCTCAGCTGTATCTTTAGAAGTAAAAAGCCCTTGAAGTGTCCGTTCATTGCAGTTTTTGTGCAACAAAATAGGTGAATATTGGTGTCCAAGTCCGCTTAACAGAGATGTCAGCTGAATGCAGGTTTATTTTACAGTAAATGAGGGAAGAAATGTTTTTTCACCCCCAAGCTAAGAGGTACCAATTCTTAACCAACAAATTATCTCCAGTCACATGTTTTCGCTTCAATACCCTAAAAGGTACCGGGAAATCTCCCACTGCGGTCCTTTTGAAGCTTAATACTCTAAGACGTCATAAACCACGTTTTTCACCCCTAAAAGGTACGACAGACACACCCGCCCTTCTTACATGGGAGTCTCCCCGGGATATCACTAGAGTCAAACCTCCCATAAGCGATCACCCAAAGTATTTGGGTCAAAATTTTTCCCCATACACTCTTAAATAAGGTGTGTTTCCCTAGCACACCTTGTGAGTTTCCAAACACACCAAGGTGTGTAGTGGTGACACACCTTTTCACTGTTCTGTTTCACGGTTTAAGAAAACACACCAATGTGTGTAAGGAAGCACACCAATGTGTGTAAGGAAACACAAAAGGTGTGTAATGATTACACACCTTTGTGTTTATTGATAACACACCTTAACTGAGATCTGTTTGAACACACCATAAGTTAATGAGATGTAGATGTTCTTCAACTGGAGAAATCTACCAGAGCTATCATAACACACCTTTAATGACAACACACCTTGGCTATTTTAACAGGAGTGAAATAGCCCGGCATGAAGTTGGCATGAATTTAGTTGTGTTAAACGAGCGAGACGACTCGCGAAGTCGTCAGAAAGTTAAGTGACTAATAGGAAACCGCAGAAAATTGAAATGGACACTGAAGAAGTCTGTTCGATAACCTGTAACGCTTTTAACTAATTTGATTTTTCCTCGAGGTTACATTTGAAACGAAATTGACTTTAAAAGTGTTTCAAAACGACTTGTAACGAAATGACGAACGACCTTCGGCAGCATTTTGAGTGCCCGAGGCCGACCTTCAACAAGCACCGATCAGCGGCTTTCCAAATTAGATACCAGGCTCTCGCGGTTCTCGCGCCATTTTTTGGCGTCCATTTTGAAAGGTGTGAAATGTCGTGTACCCAGGAGCTTGTATCGATCTCTTCGTCCTTTTTCACTATTTGAAAACTCTACTTTGGCGGATAGAATTCAGTTTACTTTCAATTCTTCTCTGTGCACGATCTGAAGCAGTAATTGGTGGCATACATCCGGTGAAAACATCGATATATATATACGGAGGTACGAATCGACAACAACAACAACAGGTAAGCCATTGTTGTCTTCGCGTGTGTCTTGTACGTAGAAGTAAGTTAAGCTTAAGTTTCCAGGGTAAAGTTCACCAGTCATTCTCTATATGCATGTATATTTTATACATGTATGTACTGTAAACAAGGTGATTTGCAGATCGTTTTTCAGAGTGCTCAATAGTAAACTGGAGGGTGATTATACAAGATGATGAACTGAGCAACAGTAGATTTGACTTGACATTTTATTACTATTGAAATACACATGTAATCATTGGAAATATGATAACTACAATACGTGAATGCTTTTACAAAACAACCGAAATTGGAAATTTTAGATACACGCTATTACTTTTGTGGGACTAGGGGAGCTCTAAAAGTTAAAATTTAGCATTTGTCGGGAAGAATTTGTTTGCATGTCTACTTGAAGTTATCAGCTCATTCTGTTTGTTTAGAGAGGTTAACTCAGGTTTACAGAGGTACTTCTTCCAGAGGCAGAGGTTACATTGATTTGAAGCAAGGTTATTTGGGGCCATTTATTTTAAAATTTTTCAAGTTACCTTGAACTTTGACTTACACTGTATTGTCAAAGTCACTCGCAAGCTGCCCCATGTAACTCCCCCCCCCCCCTTCAAATCGATGTAACCTACTTGTATACCCTATGTGGCGCCGTTTGTAAAAAATGATTTAGCTTAATTTTGTAATTTTTTTCATTATTTACTAAATAAGGTTTTATGATATGATATCATACATCATTGATTGGATATAACAAATTCTTATTTTAAATCATGCATTTATGATTTGATATAATAAATCTTGATTTCAAATCAGAAGTTTAGTATTTGATGTAATAAATCCTGAGTTCAAATCATGCATTCATGATTTGATATAATAAATTATTTTTTTTCAAATCAATGCGGTTATGATTTGATCTAATAAATCCTCCTTTTAAATCATATGTTCATGATTTGATGTAATAAATCCTGATTTCACAAATCATGCGTTCATGATTTGATATAAT
>JAHPZR010045967.1:12500-57993 GCA_019787425.1 Platygyra sinensis
GGCGGGGGTACTCGATATATTCCTGGGTGGGGAGGTGCGGCCTGGCCCCTCATACCCTGACCCTGTTTAGGAGAAATATTGCTGAGTTTCTTACCCTGTGTAAGACTGAATTCCAATTTTTGATACCCTGTTTAAGACATAAATTAAAAGTTGTGGTTACAAATTGTGTGGCTTTCTTGTTGTGTAATCAATGGAAATTTAATATGCCTCGTATCAATGCCAAAGTCAACAGAAGTCAATATTAATTTACAAGAGCTTGTAAAAATTTTGCTGTTTATCGTCCAAGAGAAGATATCCCATTTAAGACAAAAATTGATAAAGTGATACCCTGATTAAGACAAAAAATGACAAATTTGATACCCTGTTTAAGACAAAAATCTTGAAAAACATACCCTGGCTGGCAGCACGTCCCCATTAAGCCCTTATAAGGGAGTACGAGTACCCCCCCCCCACCCCGGTGTTTAGCATTGTTAATCCCAGGGTTTTAAGACCTTTTTAAATGTTTAATATTTATTCAGACTAGCTGGAATAGTGGTTAAAGTCAATAAAATTCCATCTAGTAAATTGTACAAGGGAATCAAGACCCAACTGGCAAGATTTCTGTTTAATTGCATACATTTATTATGCATACATTTCTTTGTTGCCCCTGCAGGGTGTAGATAGCTTTCGAAGAGATCTTTCTGGAAGGTTTTATCCTTTGGGTTCACGTGATGTTGTAAAAAATGAACTTCGCTAAAAATTCTCCTAGGTTTTCAAGCTCTTCTACAGGTGGGTCATATAACATCAAACCATGCATCACTTGCATTACATCTAATGTCATTTATCTAATTACATGCAAGTTATGCAATCTATAATACACAGGATCTACCAGCAATAAATTCAAAACCACTAAAACCAACAAAAAAACATCATGCAAGGTAGCAATCAATTTTAATTCAAGCGTGCACTCTTAATAATTTTGACTTCATTGCCATCAAGAGAAAATTTAACTAATGAGGGAAGCATTCTTGTGCGCACAACTGTGCACTTTGGCACCCCATGGACTCAATTGGAGGCAAGAAACACATTAGGCAGGGTTGTCAGTAGGTTTTTGAGTAAGAGGTTCCATCCAAAAAGTAGACGGCTATTTCCATTTTATTTATCCAATATTGCGCTCTGAACTAACCTACTAACATTCAGAGTAACCGGCGCAGTATTCAAAATAGCCAGTGAAATGCGCCAGTTGCCGGCTTATTTTGACAACCCTGATTAGGTACAACTAATTACATAACTTTCTCATATCTACATGTTCTTCAAATACCTTCTTAAAATCACATTTCAAGTCGTCAGCTTTGGGGCCTTCACCAATTGAAAGTGAGTGATAATGTAATGACAGCCAAATTACAGGAAAAGAAATATCTAAATATATATTTATAAATTTTATATTCTTTTATACTATTTTATACTCTGTTATTTTATTTTATTTTGTTCACAACTTGAATTTTTTGTAAAGGTGGTACTCGTGAACTCTCTTTTCTTTTAATCCAACTGTAAATGAGGGCTCTAAGTAAATACTTTCTCATTTCTACATGTTCTTCAAACACCTTCTTAAAACCACATTTCAAGTCATCAGTTTTGAGGCCTTCACCGATTGGAATTGAGCGGTAAAGTAATGACAACCAAATCACAAGAAAACAAAAATCAAAATCCCTTGACAATGCTTTGGAAGTTAATAAAATGTCTATATTAGGGTTGTACAGGAGCATGACAACACCATAGCCTGAAATCACCAGCATAGGATAGATTTGTAATTCATGAGGATGATGTATTTGTTGGATGAATGCAAATGTTGTGATTGTCGCAATGCACTGGGACATGTCATCCAAGATAAACTTTCCTCTTGCTTTTTTTCCCTCAACCACAGTTTTTGCAGGTGAGTCATTGCCTGTATATAAAAAGCATGATCACAATTAGCTTGAATAATATGAAGTGGCGCGCAGGAAAACTCACTGTCTAATCCCAAATGGTGATTGAAGAAGGTATTGTTTAAGTTTATCTACTTCCCATATCCAATGCTCTTGGCATAAGACAACACTGATCAACAACTGGTATCCAACTGTCTCATTTCATACTAGTACTTAATGAAGTTTTCCGATCACTATTATCAATGTTACTTCTAAATAAAGTTTATTAAAATGTACCTCGACCAAGGGTGGCTTTCATCAAAAGCCATGAAAATTGTAGTATATTAATTATATTATTATTGGCTTAGTTGGTTGAGCATCGGTCTTCCGAGCGGGAGGTCGGGAGTTTGAGCCCCGGCCAGACCACCACAGGGTCTTAAAATTAATAATAATGACAACAACATCAACAATAATAACAATAACAATAACAATAACAATAATGACAATAATATCTTTGTAATTGGTTAGACCTTTGCATCTTCTCGGATAAGGACAGTAAACTGTAAGCCCTGTCTGCCTTCACTCTAAACCCTGTGGTGGACGTTGTGTTATTCGCGAAGAGTAGGGGATTGTCTCCCGACATAACTGTTCTGTTTTCGGAGGCATTACTAAGTTACTAATATACTAACACACTCATGATTGTAAACTGCGTGGCTGCAATATGCGCCTTAAATAGCAGTCTGTTAAGTCCTCCAAATTTTTCATGTTAACTGAGACATTTGTTCTCAGTTCTGTAGTCCCTGCCTAGGCGAAGACCTGTTTTTTTTATCTTAGCTTATAAAAGATAGGTTTTGAAATGGTAACGTTGAGGCAGATTTTGCATTTTCTCTGTTATACTGTTATTGTACCTTCATCATCTGTGCCTTCCTTGTCCTCATCAGTCTTTTCCAGAGTTGACAACTGTTACAACTAGTGAAAAATTAACATTTCATATCAAATCACCACAATTGTTACCATAAATGAAGTGATTATAATTTACAGAATAGAAGTTAGGAATATATGATTTCTTGAACCAATTACAGCCTACTATTAAGTTTACTCAGGTTTATTCAAAAGATGAGTTTAACGTTCTAGATATCAAATTGTCATTGTCTGAGGGTGTCGTTACTACATATGTTTACTCAAAATCCATGAATAATCATATTTACTGTATTTGCCTGTGTATAAGCCGCATCCGTAGATAAGCCGCACCCTGAGTTTCAGAACAAGATTTCTGGAAAAAAAATTATTTTCTACTGCAAAAATCAGAGTCTGAAGCTGGAGTTACAAACTTTTCTTACGGAACAAAAAAGAAACGATAGAGACCTTTAGCATCAGGTAAACCGCAAACCGCAGTTAAGCGTTTGCAGTTTCGCGTTGCCAAGATTTCAAACTTTAGCAAGGCATTCAGTTCAGTTCATTTTTATTTAGCCAAAATATAATACAATGCAAGGATATGTATGGGAATTGTAATGTTGCAAGGGAGCCCAGAAGAAACCAGGAGGCTTTATGAGGCCTGGGCTCTTAAGTCTCAAAGAAATCAGCAAAATAAAATGAAATTCCTGAAGTGATATGTTAAAAATAGGAACTAACAAGATAGACAAAAAAATTTAACTCTAGATTGGAACAGAATACTTTCCTTTGTTAATACGGCAGAAAGGAATATAAAATTGATTTGAACTACGCGTTCATTGTTTAGGGCCGCCATGTTGTTTTCATCAAGTTGAAGTGCATCACTTTAATCACCAAAAATCAGCAATAATTCATTGATTCGAGATCAAAAATCCAACAAACACATCACAAACAGATATAAAAAGCTAGCTCATACCTTTAAATGCAAGGCTGAACAATGTTCTGTGGCAAAAAACCTTGCCGTAAATCACTTACTGCTGGAAGCCCTTCCTGCGGTTCAAACGTGAACTGCAAACTGCAAATCATGACCGCAAGGCCATGGTCACGTGACATTTTGCGGTTCGCGGTTTGCAGTTTCCCATGAAAAACCTGATGCTAAAGTTCCCTTTTGATGATTCTTGTACAGAATCAGATGTAAATTTCTCAGTTCTTTGAATTACAGGAAAACTTGAAACAAATGTTGAGTCTGGAAACTATTTGCTTTTTAACTTAATTATCATTCTGGGTTTCAGTTAAGTAAATATTAAAAAACAATAAAAACACTCAACACTTCAGTTCATCATAACTCTGTTACTTGTTACCTGAAAAAAGTCTGTCCTGAATACTCTTGATTTTGCCCCCAAAATCAAGGAAATTGCATCTCTAAGAGTATACATTTTCAAAATTTTCAATTGCATTTTCAAGATTCCTGCATCTGTAAAACTTAAGCTACATCACTGTGAACCCTAATAAACTAAAAAAAGATATGTTCAATATGTGAAAGGAAATGATAGAGCCCTGTGCTGTTGAGTTGTGATGTTTTCTCTTATAAAGAAATTGTACATATATTTGTATCGCTGTATTATTTATGGTAGTTCCCTTTTAAATAAAGACCTTTCATTTGTCACTTTCAACGTTACTTTTACATTTTAACTTGCTGAAAGCAAGTCAAGGCTGTAGTAAAGCATAGCTAATGTCATTGAAGAAATTGGTGAAAAACCGTTTTTTCAGAACCTTGCAACGAGGTCCAAGTAGTGTTCAAGTAGTGTAGGGGTATGTCAATTGACATATATGTGAGAAGACTGCTGGGGATCTTTCATGGAGGTACTAAAATAAGTTCTTGATATGGTAACTTGATATGGTCAATTACAAAATGTTTTAAAATGTAAATTAAGTTTGTTTGAGTAACATTTAAAAAGTGGTAGTTATTTAAAGAAATACCATGAATGATACACTATCACATTTCTCTTTATTCCTCTTTTGCCTTTGCAAAACTCGTCTCTGTTGCTTCACACTCTTCCTCATTTGGCATTCTCTTCATAAATCTCTGACACTGACATGCCCACATGTTTACATAGTCTAGCAATATCTAACAGGAGGTCCGAATAAGTTCCTGTTGAGAACAAGAAAGATTGTCTCTTTTTAAAATTAACAATTTAAATTCCTATTCAAATGATTTATGACCTCAACTTGAAGGATTTGAAAATTTATATGTTATGGATCGCAACTGCATATAAATAGGCGTAAACTGTACACCTGCAATTCTTTCCAGGCAATTTTTCTTTTCACTTTGAAGGCGAGTATACTTCAATACAATAAAGAAATCAAATTACTACCTTGTGTTTACAGATATCCTCATTTTTAAAATCACTGTATCCAACTCATCTTCAATTCTTGATTGCCTTTTAAATCAGCCATGGCTATTTCCACCATTTTTTCCTGTGCTTATTTCAAAGTATGTAAGCTAGCAATCCCATTTGCCTTGTCTCCAGTTCATTTAAAATGTATGCCTGGTCTGAAATATGAAGGAGTCCTCTTTCACAGTACTGTCTCCCTTCTCTACAGTATAGTCCTGAAGGGACTAACTACCCTGTTAAATAAAGGTGGTCACTTCACTTCAATTGTAACATGTCAGGAAACCTCAAATTTTCTTCCAGTTCTGGATACATTGGGTGATGTTATCTTTAAGTAACTGACAAGCTATCTGCTGATTTTCTATGCTGGCCAGAGTGGAACTGCACTTTGTCAACACATTTTCTTCGAATGTATTTTCTGGAACAGTTTAGAACTTTCCTCACAGTCCAACCACCAGCGTGCCATACTTTTGATTGACCTACTCCACTCATTTGATCAACATAAAAATGGATGGCCTCCTCCTGTCTTTTCTGTTTCATACCAGAAATCAACTATTTGAAAAATTCCCAGTACACTGAAGTTGCCAGCTTAACTGTTACAGCCCTTTGGGTTGATGTGCTTGCTGTTGCATCAACTAAAGCACAAACATGGCATAAAAATTCAATATTGTTAAAAAAAACTCCTGCAGATTAGACCTCACCCTGGTAAACCCTTGATGGCCAGTTTCAACTATAGTCTTGTCTGGATTTTCAACCATGTGGCTTTCTACCACTAGGTTATAATGGAACCAAACTATCTTCATGGAGCACCTTGTCTGAAGAGCTTCAGCTTAACAAGCAGTCATTGCATTCACTTCACAAAAGGTGGAGACAGCATTTGATTTCATGGATGGCAAGAAATCCAGGAATCTTGACTTCTTCACGGAGAGTTAAAATTCCAATAGGTCCTTATAATACTGCTTTTAATGAGCCTTTGTGAGTTAAGGCAGGCACTCCTTAAGGTCTATTGACAGCAGAAAAACACAAGTTTTGATACAGTATCAAGAGACCTTCCTGTCTCAATTGGAGATAGCTAGGCAAATTGTAACACATGTACTAGCTGATGCTTTGCCAGGTTTGTTTCTGTTTTTGCAAGGAATTTTTCATTAGTTCATGATGTATAATATATTGGAATTGCTACCTCGTGGTCCTCAAATAATGCTTGCAGGGCCATCTTGCTGTACTGAAGGAAGAGAACGGATCTTTATCCTCTTGATATCAATCTCTAACAGAATGGAAAATATCAGAATGGATATTTTTGTTTTGGCAGCATGACATGTCCAGGATTGGGACATTGAGATGTTGTGAAGAGCAAATTTCTACTAGTCTTGGTGGTTTTAAAAGCTGTTGAGGGCTAGAATCTAGAATCTTGTTCAAACTGTTTTGACTCTTGAAATAGCAACATAAAAAATCAGCAGCAATGCTGTAAACAGTGCACAATGGCAATGAGACTCGTTGCAGGTAACAACATAAGCTAAAATAAGGGGAAACTGTGATGCTTTTTGTTTTTTGGCTGTCAAGTATATCTTCATACATGTTTGCTGGACAATCTCGACCACACCAACACCGTCGAAGAAATGAAAAGATTGTCACCCTGAACGCCAGTAAGAAGACTCACTCTTCCATTCTTTAGGTTGTCTTGCAAGTTCTGCACCAGCATAATCCTACATCCTCGCTTCAGTTGCAATACTTCCACCCCTGGCCAGCTCCAACTCTTGGAATTATCATTTTCAAATTATGCAGTTTGTACACCAAAAGATCTCCTGGTAATTTCTCAAGTTCCTTTCTATTCATCAGTGTTGCAGGTATTTTGCAGAATAATATGACCATGACAGACACATTTCTCCTCAGAGAACAAAGATATTTCTCGGAATCCTTTGGAACATTGACCCAGCCTTGTCTCAGCAAGAGCATTTAACAAATGTTTGTCATTTTCAGATTGGTACTCACCTCAGTTAATGCCAAACAAAGGCCAGTTGCTAAATGAAATGAGGGAAACTTGAACATGTAACACCCTCCATCAAATATATGAAGATGTTATTGATCATTGCAGTTATGCACACAATTTAAGCAGTTGCAAAATTGAAACATTTAAAAATATTCTGGTCTGAACAGGATTCAAACCAATGAGCTCTGCGATACCATTGCAGTGTTTAGGTTGTGCGCATAACTGCAATGATCAATCATCTCTTCATATCATTCTCTGCAGCTCAAATATATGAACTTTCATATATTCACTTGCATTCTTCATCAAATATGTTAGGGATGGGCTGCAACTGCAGGAATTCTTCAACAAGTATAAGCTCTAGTTGATGAAAGTGTTGTTGTTAAGAATAAACTATTTTCTGGTGAATTGGTCAGTATGATTTACCTGATCGTTTGCAAGTTCATGATGGAGGCAGTTCACAAGTTTAAACATCATTTCAATAGAGATGCTTGCCTTATGCAGAATTTTTACTGATAGCTCTAACATGATCACAAACTCATCATCATTGCCCTCCTTTGGTCAAATTTGCCATGCTCTTAAGTAGATGTAATATCCTTTTAACCACTATCATTACAGTAATTGTGCTTGGAAGTTTTTTGCAGTATTTGTTTATTACCAGTACTGAGAATTGCATGTATCTATATGCACAGGGTTTTTGTTATCCGCTGTTCAGCTGAAGCCGAATGACACAGCAGTGAAAGAAAAAAATTACAATTTTTGTAGCTTACGTTTTGGCATTTAAAGAAGGTGTTCAGAGATACACACCCAAGACCCATATGGGCAAAGATCCTGAAAACTTTAGACGCGGAGCCTCCACGTAACAATATGTCCATGCAGAGTAGGAAGTTCACTGCTGGCTGTGCTAAGTGTTGACTGGCTTTGGATGTTTCGGGTTGTTGCAGGTCCATGATATCACTGCCTTTGTTCCAATTTGTTTTGCCTCCACAGAAGGGCTGTCTGTTTTGCAGATGTGGGAAAAGTTGAAAAGAAGAAGCAGCTGTGATAAAAACACAATGTGTGTTGACTCAGTCCTTAAATTATTCTGTGTAGGTGTCAGCCTTTGATGGTAATGACAAAAAGATATTAAAAATTAGCCCAGAAATTAAGCTCGCTGATTGGGTTAAATCGGATTTCTATTGAAACACAGAATTAAAACACAAAACTATCTAAATCCATTTCACAGACACCTTGAAACTGTAGCACAGCTAGGCTACTCACTATCCGTCACATAATAGATAGTAGCATAGCCAATCGGAGAACGGCATTTGTGAAAGAACAGTAGTAGATTTATTTTAAAATGTGAGAGAAACATGGTACATGTTTTCTATTTCTTAAATCATTGTACAAAATTGTATGCAATTTTTTTCAGAGAGTGGTGATCTCAACTATTTGACAAATGTTTAGCATGTAAACTTACAGATCAGGATTTTTCATCAAAGTCTTCTTCCCCTGTCTCTGTTTCTGTGGTCTTGTCTGTTTCAGTGTCATATTTGCTTTCTACTACTTCCAAGTCCACCTCCTCACAATCAGAAACCAAGTTTTCCTGGTCAACTTCCCTATCACCATTCTTATCTTCTATTTCCTCCGAATTAATTTCTGCTCCCCTATCTTGTGTGTGATGCTGCAAACCACTCTCTGAAGCAAAGAAAAATAATGTGCAAATATATACCTTTAACTCTCTTTATGCCACACACCTCCAAACCAACTCCAACTTTCTGCCCAGGAGACATTTTTAATTTTGTTTACATAGAAACAAATTTGGCTGGGACTAATCTTTCACTTTCATTTAACCATCTCTGACAATCTACTGGAGACAAAAATGTATAATCAAGACTACAAACTTTTGACTATTCACGACACACCCAAAGGATTTTCATATCTTTTCAGGATTACTTTTAACTTCAAAATCTCACCATTCTTCTTGTTATTGACAAAGTAGGAGGTGAACAGTTGATCTTCCCGAATTCAGGGTCATTTGCCTGAATTGTTGGGAAGGCAGATGTCCCAAGATCATCTACCATCAACCCTGGTAATGTTGACTTTTCATGCTTGGGAAGAGTGGTGAACATTCGGCAAAAATCCTCTCTTCTAAAGTGCAGCGAGCAGATCTTTGAAAGCTTGGATGGATTCCAATGGGCTTGTCTGCAAAGCACAAAGTCCGTTCGACCCATCTCTTTTGTCTTCTAACGCATCCTGGATGATCATCTCCAAAAAACAGAATTCTGTTGAGGCCAATTCCGTTTTCAAGGTTTGTTGATTTGCTGCAGCCCTACACTACACATCTATCAGGCATAACAGACCTTGTTTCTCAAATATGACTATCAAGAACTGTGATTCCTTTGCTTTTATACGAGTTGTTGTCCATCAATGACGTCACAGGAAACTAGAGCCCATTCTTCCAATTGCTTGGTGGTGGGGCTAAAAAGGGGTCAAATTTTGCAATTTTTAACATTTATAGAAAATTAATGAAAATAGCTAAAACAATAATTTTTTGCAGGGGCGATCAGAAAAACAAAGAGATTTTTATAAGTGAAAAAATGGTGTTAATGACACTTTAAAGAACTCACACACTTATTAAAGAGTGGGTCATGTAATTCCTAGTGTTGTGGTCTGCCCTTGTTTTTTGGGTTTTCATAGGGTTAACCACATTGGATCTTTCCCTCTTGGACGGAATTGTCCATGAAAAATTACTGTGACAGTGACTATCAAGGGTTTGCAATGTATTGCAATTTCAAACATGGTCAGCCATTTGGAAGTTTTGCAATGTGAGAAAGTCAATACAGCAAAGGAGAAGGATGGATTGACTCCTTTTCTTATGTTGACTGTTTTAGAACTGTTCCATATGCTGACTACACAGTAGACTGTGTTCTGTCCAGATCTGGATTTAAAGGCATGTGCAAGAATCGAGAGCTATTGGTTGTACGACTGCTTATGTTACAATGTTTCACAAACTGCATTGAGAGATATGAGGGAACAGAGCCAGTCCTACACTTAAGACAAACACTGCATCATAGAAATATAGCTGTAATTTAACAAAACGCCAGTGGAGGTCTTTTAACAATTTCCTTGTTTGATAGAAAATTAACATTTGCACTGAATTGTCCGAAAGAAGGAAAAAAACTATATCAAAATCTATGATGTGGTATACAGTTTAAGGGAGTATTAGTACAAGAGAGCACAAGAGATTTATTGGTGTTGCTAGGTGGAACAAACCTGGAGTAAACTGTCCTGTATATCCAACAAGTATAATCTAGAGGTTGAGTGGTACTGGTGCCAACTCGTACTTTGCTGTAGCATGCCATTAGGAAGGCATTAGTTGTCTCAGCTTCCAACAGAGATGGCCTTGTTTTCACAGATTGGCTGGTAAACAACTTCCCATATGGGAATTGCACTGAATTTAGCCATTTCTGTTGGTTAATCCAGCCAGGTTTGTTTTTGTAGTTTGGATACAGCATACCATTTGATGTTTAATCTCCAAAGACTAGTTTCAATTAATAGTATCTTGGTGAAAAGTGGGAATAAGTTTTGTTGAGCATTACTGATGCAAGTAACAAGTTCAACTAATGAGAGGCAAGGTATGCTTTTACAAAGAAGATTGATGAACAAGAAAGGCATGGTGTACTTTGAAAGGCAGCTATGCTTTGTCAGAGAGATTTAAAGATTGAACATGGAAGGCCAAAACACCTGCACACAGTTGAAGACAATTAGATTTTGGACACTTCTATCTAAATTGGTTGGCCCTCCAGCAAAAAAATCATCCCGACAATGCAAGAGATAAGACAAATTTTGTTTTTTAGAAAAGCAACTCAACCATGTTGGCAATAATGAGTTGATCGCATGTGTCCGGTTTTCGTTGGAACAGCCTATATTTAAAGTTGCGAGGGAAGCAATTTCTAAATAAATGTATCGTAGAGAAGGCGTTGTGGACTGAATTGCTTAGCAAGCGAACTGACATGGACCTTAAACATTTCTTCTTCGATTCTATGGAGGAATTGAGTCGGCAGGTTATTTTCAGTGGATTTATTCGCTTCAAGCGACAGGCACTCCAGAAATCAGTGTGCAGCCTTGTGTTTCTTTAAGAAGTAGAAACCCACCGAACAATAACTTGCCAAATCGCGTTAGATCGGCGTGAGGAGCTGGCAAACGACAAAAAATACAACACAGCAACAGGGTAAGAAGATGTTATTCACAAAATTATTAGCAGAATTGCCTTTTCCAGCAAAACCGTGGCATTCCCATACAACAAACCTTTATAAATTCGAACTTTCCAACCCTTGTAACACAACACCTTCACATGCTGCAAGGCGAGAGTCTCATTTCGCAATTCTGGTCCAATTCTATTGTTAGGTAATAGTATATGCCCCATGTCACATTTCGCTGAATGTTTGGATAAAAGTGATAAAAACAACCCAGCAATATAACTCCTTATATTGTGAGCTTGGGCCGCCTGTGACTTGAAGGAATTCTATTTAGGGCAATGGTATCAGTTAAGCATCATACTATTAAAATTTTCTAGAAAGCTGGGGTGTGCCTGCTTATATTTTGTGATCAAAGAAAGTGGAACATAATGCATATGTAAACAAGACGCCAAAAGGCAATTCCGTGGGATGCTTGGGCTAGGGAGCGTAGCATTAGAATGAATTCTGAAGTTAAGTAAAGTGCCTCGATTAATCAGTTAGATCAGCCATAAAAATCACTGAGGAAACGGTGTTGAAGAAACGGTCACTGTGCTTGTAGTGGAAAATAGCGTAGGCCGGGGGCAAGTTGCAAGATGGAACGAGAGTGTGCATGGTGTTTAGAAATGGCATCAAAACTGGCAGAAGTAATCTTGCAGCGTGAAAACGGGAATTTGTTTTTAGACCAGTTCTCTTAATCGTGAGAACTGCTAGAAGATCTGAAGACATGAATGGTAACGCAACATTTTAGTTCTTTGGGACTGAAATATTGTGAAGGGCTGTATTGCCGTCAATGAACGTAACGAATCTGCCAAAATATTACTGACTGTCTGTTATATGATAAGAAGCTCTTTTGTACGAGAGAAGAACTGAAGTAGGCTCACTTTGTGTGAGAGAAAAACGTAACGCACCGTAACGCAACTGGTATATTCCCATTGATCGATGTGTGCTTGATTATTCAAAATAGCGAAAGGATTAAAGTTTCGATCCATCCCAGTCAGAAGCATGAGGAATTCTTCTTAACACTTATTTCCCTTTGTATTTATAAATGTTAACGGTGGAACACTGAAAATAAAATAAACATCGAATGTAATAAACCTTCTCGCAAACGGTATTTACATGTGCGTTCTGGTAAACAGGCAAGCTCAATATATTTTAGCAAGAATACACAAAACTTTACAAATCACGTAGCATGATTGTCAACTCATGTATTGAATGATCTGCGAAAATTTCAATAGAGTAAAACTCTCGAGGCTTAAATGTCTTCAATTGCAAACCAACAAGTACTTGAGCCAATGTTTTCCATGATGGAATCGATCCTTGATTTGTGAATATACTGATGCAATGCATATCTTGTGTCAAAGTTGCTTCAAACTTCTTCCTTAGCCTAAGCGTTAAGCACATAGGCCGGATGAACACGCAGGTCCGGTTGCTAAACTCGTAGTTTGGCAGGCTGAGTGAACAGTGAACTCGTTGCTTCGATGTGTAACACGGAAGGCGGATGTTGTTCAATTCAATACACAACATTGAAATGGCTTCTAAAATGTCTTACCTTCTGTTTATTTCCTGTCCTTGCCAGAATCACAGAATTGCAGAATATTCCTTGCCAGAATCGTACAATTCTTCTGGAAATTACAGTCATTGCGAGAGTCGCAGAATCGCAGAATGTTTGGAAATAAAAATAGTTTCAGCTGTCGAAAAGAAACCCTACCGAAAACTTACCGTGGCCTGCCACAGGCATCCCACGGAAAAAAAACAATGGAGGGAAGAAAGGTATCTTACAATAGGTCAAAATGTCTGTCCAATTATGACTGTGTGATAATTCTAAATTGAACGAAAATTTTAATTATGTTCCAAATCTGGTGGCAGCATACTGTTGAATTTCATTCAAACAAATGTAAAAACTTTTACCTATTCTCTGAACAATCAAATATGCAATTGATGAAAGTTAATAAATATATTTTGATTATGTAATAATTATTTATTATCTTTGTAATGATGTCGTATTTCTGTTTTACCTGTAGTGAAGTATTTTTGATGCATATGGATTGGTACATATCAAGATAACCTGAAACGAAATATTTTGATTTTAAGTGAATGAAGTGTACTTTCTTATGTCATTAAGCATATTGACAAGACAACCCAACAAAAACCACTTTTTACTTATGTTGTTGCTCCGTTCTGATTCTCTCGTTTGCCCTCTCTTTTCCTCTCCTCTATGTGTTTCTGTGCGAGTGAAAGACTCACTTTGCTGGGTTGTACTCAACCTTTTTGCCTTCTTTCAAGCTGAACTTTCATCAGGTTCTTTTCTATACTGATAACTCAGAACTCATTCCCAACACTTTGTAAGATTGCACATTAATCTGCTTCTGGACAGTAGCCTTCTTCCAGGGCTCCTTGGGGCTGTTTGTGGGCTGAATGTGCACTGTATCACCCGTTTTCAGTGGTTGTAGATTGCTAGCATTTCTATTATAGTAGAATGCATGCTTGGTCCGTATGTTCCTTTTTTTTTCTTGGACACCCTCAGCGAGTTCAGGTTTAAAGAGCTTCACGCTTGTAGGGAGGAGTGTCCTGGTTTGACAACTCTTGAGTTGCTGTGCTGGACTGCTTTTCATGCCTTCTGAGGGTGTGTTCCTGTGGTCAAGGATCACAAGCCAAGGGTCTGTTCTGCCTTTGTTAGCCTTCTTGATAAGCTTTTTTGCAGTGTTCACTGCGCTTTTGGCCATACCATGGGACTGCAAATATCCTGGACTTGAGGTTACATCGTAACCTGTAAAGTTTTTCTAGTTCAGACATACCTGAAGTACTGTCAACTATAGTTTTGCAATGCATTATAGGGCGATTGGAAAATTACTGTTAGCCTTGCATATTTGTTGCCCCAAAATGGTTAAATGCAAAGCCTATTTTGTGTAAAAACAAAGATATGAGAAATGGGTACTAAATTTACCACTAAATTTTGGTATGTGCAGTCAGGAGATGGAGTAAAAAACCTATTTTACAGTTCAAAGAGGATCAAGGAGATGAGGTACGAATGTTACCGGATCCGGTACGATCGACAGATTTCTATTTACTTTTTTCAATCAGAAAAGTTTTTGACTCTATTTATTTTTACTCTATTTTCAGTCAATTTGTGCTCTACTTCACAGTGTCGGCCGACTGTCGGTAATGTGTTGGTAACCTGTTGGCTGACAGTTGGCCGACAGATTACCGACAGCCGAATATGGGAGCCATTGTTCACTATTGCCTGTAGATAACAGCTTTAGATGTTGTGCTGGACTCCAACCTGTTGACTTCCCAGTGGTTGCTGTAGTAGTCAATGGTCGTGAGGTAATGTCGGTTGTTTAGCTCAAACAGGTCAACAGCAACCTTGGACCATGGCCTCTAGGGTTTCTCGTGAGGGTAGAGTGTTTCCTTCTGCTGGGAGATCTCATAGGTTTGGCAAGTTTCAAACTGGATAACAAAGTTCTTCACAGCTGCACTCATTCCTGGCCAATAAACATGTTCTCTTGTACCTCTCAAACATCCTTCCACAGCAATTTGTGATGTATGGATTCTGGATAGGACTTCTGGTCTCAGGGATTTGGGAACTACAGGTTATAATACGAAAAAATCTTGAACAATCTCAACTAGATTGGAAAGAGATGTACTCTATTCCCTTCAGAGTGACTGTAGATTCCAGAATTTCAGTTTAAGGTGTTACATAGGTATTTAGCAATGAATAAATTTCTCCATAAAATCGGCCTTGTACCTTTGTTTCTATGTACATTTTGCAAAAGAGAAAGTGAATCTATTGAACAGCTTTAATAGAATGTGACTACTCAAACAAGTTTTGGCAGGATTTAATTGACTGCTTCAATATGATAGATATAGAAGTCTAAGCGTTAGCAGAGATTGGCAAAAGTTTTAGACTTAAGAAAAGGGAAGCAGATTTTCATCTACCCAATCATTTCTTAATTCTGGCTAAACAACATATTTACTCCTGCCGAAATAAAGGTTATCCTCTGGCATTAAAAACCTATCTTGTGAAAGTATCCTTAATATCTCAAATTGAAACTATGATGTAAGGTGGAAAAAGTTTTTACTAAATAATTGTAGTTCATCTGGTAGCTTGTAGTTTTGGTGGTATTTGATTAAAAAAATATCATGTTTTATGAATACTACAAAGTTTGTGTCATTCTCTTTACTCTAGCAGTACATTTAGTATAGATAAACCTATGTAATTTATTATGTACAGCCGTTTTTCTTTTCTAATAGTTTTTTTGTAAATTACTATAGAACCTATGTAATTTGTTGAATACAACCGTATGTCCATAATAATTCTTGTAAACAACTTAAATCAAAAATCAATAGAATAGAAAAAAAGAATCTTAAACAATCTCTCTAGCACTATCGCTATTTTTAATCCAACAATGGTTTCTTACTGATACTGTTCTTAAACAACTGCAAACCATATCCATGTGTTGGCTGATATACTCTTTAATGTTGGATGGGGCAAAAAGGGAATCTAGGCCCTGCTTTAAAAAGAATCATGCATAAACCCATCTATCTTAGCAACCATTTAATCGCCACACAAATTCCCTATAGCTTTCTTTAAAGCAGCAAGCATGGTAGACTCGTACTTCTTAAATGCATTGCCAAAAAGCCTCTCTTGGCTATTGTCACCATAGCTAAACTATGATAATCATTATAAGGAAGGCATCTTTGACCTTGGTTTCCTTCAAGATCTTGCCATCATCCACTTCAGGGTCATTGACAGTAATGCTTGTCAGGAATAACGTTGCATTCATCTTTTGTTTCCTCACTTCTGGGTTCGCCCTACTTTTTAGACTTGTGATCTTTTATTTCTTGAATGATAGAAGCAAAAACCTCTGGCAAGAACAGTTGAAAGGGCTCCATCATGCAATATGGTTGATTTTCTTGCATTTGTTCCAAAGCGTTGAAGATGCAACGAGGTGAAAAGGGTTGCAAAGGGTGTTTACCACGTACTGACAACTCGTTGGGAGGTAAGGGTCTGGTCAGAATGAATGAACGAAGTCTCCACTTGTTGTGTAAACTCTGCCAGTAGACCAATCATGTTACTGACCTCTTTTTTTAACTTACATCAGATGAAATTCTACAAAGTTGAGTTGATTCTGCCAGCGTTCATGGTCTTCATTAAGGTGCTCTGTCACCTTTTTAATGGATCTGGTGAAAGACTATTGAAAATTTCTCGTCTCTTTCACAGCCAACCCCAATGCATTGTACCCCTGGTTAGATCAGCAATACTTTTTAGCATTCGATCCTTTTTTAGAATTAGAAACTTGTCTTCGCTTGCAAGGTGACAGAATCTGTTCATTACTAGATTTTGGCAGCAATGGTGGTTTCAATTTGGGTTGTAAACAATGAACAGCGACAGAAGCAGAATCTTCTGACAAACACCTTCGACGGGAATAGAGACCACCATCATGTTCTTTCTTTTCACTCTGGTAGATTTAACACTGTCACACGAATCAGCCATGATGAAAAAATTATCTCTCAATGTCAAACAATGCTATTAGCTTTCAAATCTCTTTACAGTGGCCAATTAACATTATCAACTCAGTTGATAAAACTAAATTATCTTGTGTTCATAAGGACTAAAGTTAAGTTATACAACAGTGTAAAGACAAATTTCCATTACAATACGAAAAAATAAAAGTTTTGCGCCTTTTAACAGGTAAAGGGGATTCATGTTTTTTTTTCAGGGTCTCCATAAATTGAGAAGTTGAAGAATGGACACCCATTTCTTTATAAACTCTACGTTCCTTCCTGCAAGCTAATACAATGTCAAGTTTTACCTACGTACTCTTTACACACTTCTAAAATATTGCAGGCATTGTTTTCTTTGATGGGTTACTGTGAGATTTGTTACTCCAGGTTTCGTGTGGGGTGTCTGCCAATTTTGTACAGGGTGTTGTTTTCCTTAAGTCGTTTTCAGTGCATATCCTTTAATGACTGGCTGACAGTAGATGATGTCAAGAACAGTCCAGATATGGTTTTCTGGCTCCAATCGGTGTTATCAGACGTGTGAACCACCCTTTGTCTCCCACGGTATTGCAAGGTAGAGAGATGGGATGCAGTTTGGTTTGACCATCCATGTGTGAAAGTGAAAGTGAAACTTCATTTGGGAAAGGCATAAGAAATGTCAGTGTGCATTTGCTTTGCATACAGGAAAAAGCTACTATGGTTGCAATACATTGCAAGATGCTGTTCTCACTGAGTGATTTATAGTCATAAACTTAGGGAATGGTTACCCAATCTCCCTATCCATGGGCTCATGACAAAAATGCATGACTATTTACAATGTTATTTACTTAAAATTACTATATTCATTAAGATAAATTCAGGATATAATATAAAACCTTCCTGAGGGAAACTAGTCCTAATATTAGAAAAATTGCAAAAATAGGTAAAGCTATATAAAATTCAAACAATGCCTCGGTAGCTCTCAAGAATACCCTTCCGTTTGATGTCCAGAGGAATTTGTAATCCAGATCTTTCTTCAATTTATAAGCTTCGTTAAAGAGCTCACGATTTGCAGGGGAAAGGCTTTCGGAGATGTACATCCTATTCTCATCTGGAAATCCAAGGGCTTTGGTTGTCATATTCTTGAGCTTCATTCTTGCCTGATAAAATGCATCTTTTGTGTCACGCCTGACAAACTTGACAATAATGGGCGGCGGGCCAGGTTTTCGGCTTTTGTACGATTTCGATGGTGGAAGACGGTGGCTGACCGATATATCTATATCAGCAATTTCAACACCAACAGCTTTGCCCACTTCTTTTACAATTGTATTCGTTGATTCATCCAGTTTCTGCGGAACGCCTCGTATCTCCACCCACTCTCTTCGAGTGTATTGCTCCAAGTCATTATTTGCCTTGGTCACAGACTTGAGCGAGGTATCCAGTTTGTTCAGAGTTTTTTGCAATACTTTGTTCTCATCTTCACACACTGATAGTCTTTTAAGAAGTGTATCATATTGTTTGCACACTGAGAGTCTTTTAAGAAGTGTATCATATTGTTTGCTAGTAAAGCTTAAGAGTTCTTTGGTATCTTCTACAGTTTTCTTCAACTCATCAAATGTCGACTTGAACGGAGCTAGCTTTTGCTCTAGTTTTTCCTCCAGAATGACAATTAACTCCTCACTGGTGACAGATGTCATCATAACACGAAAATACAAACACATAAGAAGTGATGGAAACAAAATTTAGGTTACTAGGCCACTTGGCAAGGATGTTTTCCCGTAGTATGAGAAAAGGCCGCCATCATGGCCGCCGACCGCTGACCTCTCTAAACATGGCCTCTCTAAACATGGCCTCTGCCAAATGTACATGTGACCTTTGTCACACTTCAACAAACATGGCCTCAGCCAAACTTTGCACTTACTCTCTTCTAAACCATCCTCTCTAAAAACACTTCTGGGAAAAACCACTAGAAAACTGCATGGATTTGCTAAAATACTTTACAGCATAAGGTTCTAGAACTTTCTGGCTCTATTAAATGAAGTAATATTACAACATAAAACTATTTACAGCATCATACGAAAGTGGCTTAAAAAAGAACCACTGAATCACTGTGATACGATACTAATTAAATATGCAAGAGAGTTCCAGTCGATTCTACACAGTCACCCAAGTCATGCCACAATTTCTCGTAACATTCGGCATTGTTCCTATTGTTCAAGTGTCTTATCCTGAAACCATCTGGAAAACAACTGATTTAGCACACACTTCCAAATAGAACAGAACAGCTTCCTTACAATATTCAAACATTTCATGTTGTGTGAATGAATATGGCTGCTTTTCATTTGTGTGTTGTCCATCAACAAACAACAACAACAACAACAACAACAACAAATAAACTTTATTAATAATTAACACTTAAAACTGAGAACATGCACAACTCGCATATAGCATAAGCTAGTCGAGGTGAGTTGTGCAGGAAGAAAAAAAAGAAAAATTCTCCATAACTTCTCTGAATAGTGTGTCGTCTGTTGTAGACTCGTATACAACTACAATGTTCAATCATTGCTACATACATTGCTTTAAAACCGTAAGGTGGGTGGTATGGCACGACAGTACAAATCCCAATCTTTGTCCATGCTTTTGATCATTTTTCTGTCCACCCGTTATTTGGATGATTGCTATAGAAAGTTCCATCTCCGTCTCGTGGATTATATTTGAGATTGCTCTTTTTATCTGTTTATTTTGTGTGTTCTTTTGAACAATCAGTTTAAACTGGAGAGGTAAAAAGTTCATGTCTTCAGTTCAGAAAGTCCACAAATTAACTTTAGAAAGCTCCTGCTTCATAACTGTTTCCATCTATGTCACGAAGGGCTGCTTCTCGACGGGTTTTCCTCTGATCCTCTGCTTGCCGACGCTTCTTCTCCTTTGTAGTAGCCTGCAGGTCAGATTTGTAAACTCGTTTCTTGTCCCTTAAAAGAGAGGCCCTCTTGGTGAATTTTCCAGCTGGAATGGAGAGCCTTTTCATCACTCTCTGCTAGCAGCTCCACTGTGAAAGTGCAATACTGCAGAAGCTACCCCACAGCAAATTACTTTTGCACCGTGATGTTTGTGCTTCGGGCATCTAACCCAAACCAGAGAATTGATACACTCGCTTCGATTTTGTGTAGCGCCCAGCACACACCATTCCAGTAGCTTTGTTTCACTTAATGGCATGAAAGTGGGGCGCAACAATTAAAAAAAAAACCTTGGGCAGGCAGTCATCCCCTTTATACGTTGCTGTTGCTAGATCTTGTTGCCACTTACACCACGACTTCTCACCAGGAGGACAATATCTATGTTGCTTAGCTGGATCTTCAGCTTTAACAGAGTGGTGTAAGATGGCAATCATGTTCTTTTTCATTGTGTAAACAGCTACATTTACCTCCCTTTCTGATGGATTTGGGTTTGATAGAGTGTTTTGTCTCATGGCTAGACCATACTATCTCTGAACCTGCTTTATTTTGTCATCTGTGAGGTGGCCATGCCCTCCAGTTGGCGTTCCATCAGCTAGTTTTCCTTTTGTTCTGGCCTTTAAGTTTAGCAAGTGCTTGCCCATTTGTTTCTGGACATGTCCAACACAGTCTAGTTTGACAACCTTGCAATCTGGAAAGGTGCCCTCTACAGTATTGAAGGCCTTGCTGTCTCCATCACATACCATCCACTTGTATCTGATGTTGTGGCGCTCAACTGACCTGCTCCACAGAACTGCTGCACCCTCTGCTTCCATGGCAGGTGAACTTCCTCTAAAATTGACATCACAATCACCAGAAGCTACATGTTCCATTTGCCATTCTTCAAATTCCTCTTCAGATTTACACTGTGCCTCTTTAACCGCACAACTCTGGCAGGACTTTGATAGCACATGGTAATCCAGCACTTCACCAGTGTCCACTGAAATGACAAACACAACTCCAGTAAGAGAAGTGAAGCCTCTTTTGGCCCATGTACCATCAAAGCTGACTGTGGCATCCACAACTTCATCACTATCTCCATCACCATTTTCTGCCAAAATGTGTTGCCGAAGCCTTTGTCCTGCTTGTTTCATGTCATTTTATGCTTCAAGTTCAAGAGCATCAAGAACTGTTTCTACATGCTGATAGTAAGCTGTTTTTGTAATGCATGGCATGTTCATGATGCTGCAGAAGGATGCAAGTCCTTCATAACCACCACCAGTCCCAATTGAATGGTAAACAATACGCCTGTTAACATCAACAGATTTCCCCCGCTTGCTGATAAAAGAGGAAGTTTCTAAAGGTGTCTCTTCAAGGCACAAGCTACACTGTGCAGAGAGATGAGCCATTAGCCCTCTTCTTTTGGATTCACTCTCTTGAATCATTAAATTGCCTAAAATAGTGATAGATAATATACCACAGATAAATAAATGTGAACAACACATTTTTCAGGGACATCACTGTACATGAAAAACAGTGACCTTAACATATTTCCAAAGCAAAATGAGTGAACATAGTAAGTCAGCAACTGTGTATTTAATGCCTTAGAACACTCAGTCAAAGAAAAACTGGATGACACAGTTGAAACATTTGGTACATAACCTTAAATAAGGACTGAAGTCGACCACATGTAAACTTGTCACAGTCAAAATATGTAACTTATCTCACCTTCCTCGCAGACATGTGCACTGGAGAGAGTAGAAGAAAACTTGTTCAGATCTATTAGTCTGTATCCTTGTCCTTGAAAATTGCTTTCCTTAGAGCCATCTGATGAAGCATCACTGTCTGGTAAACTCATTTTCCATCTAGATGCACTGATCCGTTGATCAGTGTCAGATTTGGCAGATGAATCGCGCGATGTACCAGGCGTTGCATCATCGATTTCACTTGTAATAGATGCTTCTTTTAACTTCTTGGCATGTCTCTGTATTCCTGAGAATGCTTTGCCTTTTCTCTTTTTCCTATATATGTTTTTGGTCTTTTTCCCTGTCATTCTAGAGGACAATCGCAAATACAAGAGGATAGATATCACAATATTGTTGTCGAGTTGATCGAAGCACGCTGCAATTCTATCCCATGTGCTCAAATCATGATATTTTCGTCATGTAAGACCACACAGAGTTTCCTTGTGGTTTTGTTTGTAATTTATGGGAATTGAAAGAACTCAAATAAATAAAATGATGCCGAAAACATAAAAATGCTTGTTGCATTACCATGAAAACCGATTTATTTATTTTACCATAGTTATAAATAATGGCTCGTAAACAGTTGTACATTGTAAGTTGGACCTTAAAACACATTTCAGAGGTAATCTTAAAGTGTCTATACCGCTAAAAAGTTATTTTAGGTTTTCAGCATCTCTATAACATCTAAAAATGTCTTCAAACCCAAAAAAGTGAATTCCGATGCTTTTTGCCATAAAATCAAGCTTTAAATTTCCCGCCTTGGCCACGCCCAATGAAGATGACCGCGTAATGTTAGATTGGTGACGAATGACGTCACTTCAGGAATATCTCGAAGCTTTATGCTTTTATTTTGCTTGCTTGAGGACCGCATTGCTTCGCAGACTTCAATTTGTTTGTTTTTTGGCGAGAAAAACTCCTCACCACTACTGAAACAACAATTACCTAAACTAGAGGGATCTCGTGATTTTTGACTTGACGTCACGACCCATTCAGAAACCCAGACTCTTTTCTGCACTGACTCACGGTCAACTTCATTGGGCGTGGCTGAAGCAGGAACTTTAAGGCGATATCTTAGGGCGTTAAAATCTCAGAATCCAATTTTTTTTCTTAGAATACCTTTTTACACAGTATAGAGTTACCATAACTATAAAAACCCTGTTGGCGGTATAGACACTTTAATGGTTAAAGCTACATATGCCTCAATAAAAAAATTTCGCTTTTGGGAGCCAAATTCACGTGTACCCTCACCTTAATATGGACGGACAATACCTGCCATAACTTCACATGAGGTCTTTCACGTTTGCAATGGACATGGGTCTTTTTTTGATTCAAGAATATAGATGATTCATGGGTAAACAATCTGCTAATGCCTTCGTAGTGTCACAATTTTTTTAGTCGCCTTCATTCACGTTCTCTGTGGCTTTTTCATCGTTCTGTTGTTCTTTTCAGAATGTTTGTATTTCCTTTCTTTTCCGAGGACGTGGACAAGGTCTTCAAGTGTTTGTCTTCCTGTAAGTGGCAGCAAGTCGATTTTTCCTTGGTGATGACAATGGTTGTGCTAACTGTGTGTGTTTGGTTTGAGACAAACACGACGGCTTCTCCCATCATTACTGACAGGTCTTTAAAGTGCTACTGCGACCAAAAAAACAATTCTTTTTTTTTGAATTTCAAAACTATGTTAACTAAACACTAACTGACCCAAGTTTTAAGTTCTGGTTTTAAAAAGGCACCTGTTTATTTTAACTGGAGTTTTCTTATTTATCGGTCCACCATTACTAACTTTAAAATCTTAAGAGAGCTGGGTCGAGGAGAAAATGACGTCAAAGACTCACTAGTTTAAGAATGCAATGTATGTGTATGCGGCTGAATTAATATGCAGCACGGGAGTTTCGGGCTTTCAGACTTTTAAACCCGTGTTTTGCATATAAAATAAATTGCGTTTACACGCTGAAATCTTAAGCTAGTGAGTAAATGACGTCATTTTCTCTAGATCCAACCCTCTGATGTCCTGTCGGTCAGTTTTGAAAGCGAGTAATGGCGGACCGTGAAATCCAAAACTTGCACTCAAAATAAACAGCCTTCGGATAAAACTCAAAGCTCAAAATTTTGCCAGTTAGGTGTTAAACGAACACACTTTAAAAATCTGAAGAAAAAAAGGAAATGATTTTTTGATCATAGTACCACTTTACCACCGATTTCGTTGATACGCGACTTTCGAAAACAAAACACCCGTGGAAACGTTTCCAAAATTTCCGTCCATCATACATGTTATCGACAGATCGGATCGAAATCCACCAATCACAGCCTACTAGCGTGACGTAAAGAAGGTCTGAACGTCACACTAGTGGCTGTGATTGGTGGATTTCGATCCGATCTGTCAATAACACGCAAGACTGACGGAAATTTTGGAAATGTTTCCGCGGGTGTTTTGTTTACCAAAGTCGCGTATCAACGAAAACGGTGGTAAAGGTTTTTAACTTGATCTCTGATCCCTTGAGTGTCACATTCGGTGCTTTCACTCGCAGTTTCTTGAACTGGTGCTCATAATGTTGGTGTCTGAGTGTTAAGAAAAATTGTTGTGTGACTTACGTGAAGATTCGCAAATATGCTAATTTCGTCTTGAATCTTCTAGCATATTCAATTAGTGTCGCATCATAGTGTATTTGCGTTCGACGAAGTGGAACGCAAGCCTAATTTTGTTGCGTGACTGTGGAGAGTTAGTTGCCCTGTGTAAGGTTATAGGCTGGAAAATCCACATTCCTGTAAGGGCACAAAAATGGCCACCCTGCCTAATTTTCGCAGGGGCATGTCACGGCATAGTTATTAACTATGTCACGGCCAGTAAACTGATACCGTAAGGTCTAAAATTAAAGTGAGACACTGATGTGACAAACATGTGAGCATGTCAGCAGGCAATGTAGACCTTGGTCCTTCTTTCAATGTGCTTTTGCCGTGGAATTTTGAGGCTGAGTAGTATTATATTCAATAGTCCTTTCCAGTATGATATTATTTAAACGTTCGTTCGAGCTCACGATGAGCTTGTTTATCTTATATGTTCACGAACACGATCGCCTAGGCTTTGGGATGTTCACTGGAAACAGCTGTATTAAATCCCTGGGCTGTATTTGATTGCATTTGCAGATTTAGTTCCAATTGCGACAGAAAAGGTCAGTAGTATCCGGTCGAATATTATTTGGAATCAGTGGAAGAGAACTCTGAAGGAAAGATCCATAAGAGTGAACCTGAACCAGGGAACGGAAATGTAAATACTGTGTACTTTGTTAATCAGGCCAGGGGAAATACTCGAATCAGTCGCACGGAGTTTGTTTAAGCGATCAACGAGCACGCAATTGCAAATGTTTACTCAGTTATATTTGAGCTTCCTGCTTAGAATAGTGTTATACTTTTACAAATTAGCTTTTGCGCTTAAACATTACAAGTCAATGTGACAATATTTAGCACGAAATTTGAAAGCTGATGTAAATTTTTTAGTCCTATTCAACTTGTGAGTCTACGGAAACTGGTCCCGTCACGCAACGTAGTCTTCAATCAAACTGGCATGGACTTTGTCACTGAAATATCTTTCTGTAAAAGCCCGGTTGTTGATGAAAAAAGGTTGGTTTTTAGAGGTTGAGAGTCAGCCAGGGAAATCATTTAAGGTATCTATATAAACATTTATACGGCGTCGAACGCACTCTCATAATCTTTGATTACTACTAGTTTTAGTTGTTTACGTCTGCTGCTCTAAATAGTTTTATATTGTAATGTTACTTTATTTAGTATAGCCCGAAAATTCTAGAACGTTTTGCTGTAAAGTATATAAGTAAATCGGTGTAGTGTTTAGATGGTTTTATTTCCCAGGAGTGTTAAGAGAATAATCTCGTGAGTCAGTAGTGTTTACTGAAGTGTGACAAAGGTCGCGTGTAATCGACGGAAGTCGTATTTGTGAAGTGTAACAGAGAGGTTACGTGGATATCAAGAGTGACGGAAGTCCAAGTGTAGTTACAAGCTTGGCGTGTGCTTGTTGTGAAGTCCTGTGTGGAAATACTGCGTTCATGTGGAATGAATATCCTTGTTGTGTTTTCCGACATCCCTGAGTTCTGTTTGGACTACAAACTACCTACCTGTGTGACAACACGACAAATCAGGTGCAACTCTCTAGGAACACCGTGAATCACCTTTGTCTTCTGTAATACTTCCTGAGTTGCCTTAGGGAAATGGTCTAATACGGCTGGTCTCTTTGTGACAATCCACCACCTCAAACTTCTGGCACACGCGTCGCTCTGATGCAAAAAGCACCCGAATCAACTTGTAATGCTTGATTTCTCTGGATAACGCTTCCATCCAATCCAACAAAAATACAGGATCTGCATTTGACACTCACTAATACAGATGTGACACCTCCCATGGTGAAGTTGTTAGATGCGACATCGACCTGAACTCGATCGTCTGGAAAAAAATTATGATGTATATAATCATATACATTCATGATCGATCTTTCAATTCCTTGAAAATGATCTCTTTCAAGCGACTCCTGTGCAACATCTTTGTCTGTGGGTATGAAGCAAAACACACCAAACCATACACCAAACCGCAGAGCCACATAAACGAAATGTTTATCCAAGACAACTCCATTGATTCCCAAATCCATGGTGCTGGGTTTACTCTTCCAACCTGTCTTGGAGCAAGATCCACTTGGTCACCTCGACCTTGTTGACATTTCGAGGGTAAAAAATCCTTCCACGAAAAGCTATACTTGGAGTCAAAACTCGCCGATGATTCTTTGCCGCCTAGACTACTGGCTTATTTTGAATAATTTACAGGATTTGGTGACCACAACAGATATCATTCCAGCCATTAAAACTGATCACGTAGCCATTTCTATAGAGTTCAGTATCAGTGAAAAAAAGAAATCCAAGGACTACTACACATTAATAAAGAGCTCAAAAGCTAAGCTTCCAAACAATTCTCAATATCTGAGACAAACTTTTAATTTGTCAGAGGATCACTTGAAAAAGGTTTTCGGGCTACCGCATAAGGTGTCCTTTGAACCATACTTAAAAGCATTTCAATACAAAGTCCTCAATTCAATACTATTCACTAATACAAAGTTGTGTAAGATAGGTTACATCTCAGAGGATAAATGTTCGTTCTGTAAATTAGAACCAGAAACCCCTTACCATCTCCTTTTTCATTGTAGCTTTTTTGGAAGGATTTCGAATATTTTTTCTATTTACTTACAAGAGAATTCGTCCATCTTACTCTGCAAGATGTCGCGATTGGTATTATTTATGCAAATTACCCTTTGCTGAACTACTTGATATTGGTCGCTAAATTATATATATGGGACTGCAGAAGGAATCTGACCCCTCCTATTATAAATGTCTGTAAACTTAAGGCAAAAATTAAGTATGAAACGGAAAAATTTATATGTGTTAATACTAATAACATGGACGAATTTAATAAGAATTGGGATTTGTGCATGGGCTTCGTATCTTAATTTCCATTCTGTTATCATCTGTTTACATTAGTGCGTATACTATATGTTTTTGAACTGTATTGACTGTAATGTAACATTTGGGTAATATGTAGCTATATAGGCATCAGACATGTATTGTAACGTAGTGTAAGTTAATGTAGTACTGTAAGTAGAGTAAGTAGTTGATTTAGAATTGTAATTAATGTATGTATATGTATTGTAAATATTATAAGTGAATGGCAATTAAAAAAAAAAGATCCACTTGGTCTAAAGAAGGATATCTTTTGTCCAAATCTTCTACATTGCCTACGGTACAGATATAAATAGGTGAAAAAGATGTGAAAGAACATGATAACTAACGGTCCAAAAAAATAACTTTCTTCAATTGTCCCTCTCTATCAACTTGGATACAGCATGGACAAAGTCAGTAGCTAATTCTATATCTTCAAACTCTCTCAAAAAATCTTCATCTGATATGAATTCTTCCATAAGAACATTTCAAATTAGAACGGACATTGCATAACCTGGACATGAGATAGAGTATATGAATGTAGAACAAGACTGCACCTTTTCCCACATTTTTTGCAAACATCTGATGAAAAGATATTTTAAAAAAAACAAAAAACTTAATTTATCTGTTCAATTGAAGCTTGAAAAATACTTATCTGATCTTACCTCTTATGTAAATAAAGACTCTAAGATATGCAATATGTAGCTAATTTTTAGTTGTCTACTTTTTAATATATTCAAAATGGTGCACAAGCTCGTTTGCATAAAAAGGGGCCACGGTATCTGTATCATACTACTGTTATTCTCATCTTCAAGCTGTTTCACCTCCTGTAGTTTCCCTGATTCACTCGTACAAATTTTCTCCCTCCATCTGGAGTTTTTTGTTTTCCACTTTGTCAAATTGAACTGTCCCATTCCTAATCACTCTCTAGCATTCTGGTACAAAGTGAATGCCTTGTCAGTAATAACTTCCCCTGTGACCAAAAAGTCTATTTAAAACCTTGCCAACACGACCTGCACAAACTGTCAAGCAAACATAAGTTCCTTCATTCTGAAGATCTTGTAATAATTTTGGGAAAGAGGAAAAGGTTATCAAAATGCACATGGTGATTTAAGTTTAAAAATGGGCTGATCAATTCATTCACCATGCTGTAGCCAAGGCCAATTGCAAGAACACAGCTGGTTTGTTTACCAAGGTAAACTTGATGATTGATAACAAAGCGTTTTGAAGCATCAGCTGCCATCCACACTTTTATTCCATATTTTCTCATCTTTGGTGGCATATACTGGCGAAAAGAAAGCCTTCCTTTAAAACCTGTCATTCCTTCATCAACCAATATGAAAAGGACTAGATAAAGGATATGTAAAGGACTGGTTTGGTAAGCTCTTGAATTTTCATATTGAAGTGTGTCAAAATTCGTCTTGCTTTCTAGCATTTTGGTACAAGTTAAATGCCTTGTGAGTAGTACCTACCCTAAATCGTCTATTTAAAACCTTGCCATCACAACCTGCACAAACTGTCAAGCAAGCGCAAGTTCCTTCATTCTGAAGATCTTGTAATAATTTTTGGGAGGAAAAAATTATCAAAATACTCATGGTGATTTTTGTTTAAATTCATTAACCATGCTGTAGCCAAGGCCATTTGCAAGAACACAGCTGGTTTGTTTACCAAGGTAAACTTCATACAATACAATACCTTTATTTTACATGGTAAATGTTCTTAGCTATTAGCTACTTCAAAGACATGCCATGAAAAATAAGTAAATAAATAAACTAAAAATAATAATAAAAAGGGAAGATCGCTCATAAAAACCTGTATAAAAATATATGTACAGTTAAAAATATATCAAAACCAAGAGTGGATCACAAGATTACTACATAATGATATTACAACCAAGCAAAATGTATTTGCACAATTAAAATGTAAACAGTGTGAAGCAAGTCTTGAGTGAATGAGCTTTTCAAAAACTTTGGATAAAACCGGCAGGATTGTTATGGGGCGATAGTTAGTCTTTGTTAATGTACAGCCTTTCTTGTGGACTGGGACAATTTCACCTAGTTTCCAACTTGAAGGCACTTCTCCCCTTTAAAATAGAAAATTTACTAGACAGCTGAAAGGCTGACACAGAATTTCAGCAGATTCTTTGATTGCTCGAGCTGCAATTTGATCATGTCCAGTAGCTTTGTTTGTCTGAAGATTCTTCATAATTCTCTTCACTTCAACAAGAATTGTGTTTGTTAAGGTGAAGGAGGAGGATTGATGAGCTTTTATTGTCTGGTATGACTTTGAGGCAGTTGATTGAAATCAGTGTGCTGAGAACTTGAAAAATGTTCTGCCAGAACCTTGGTGACTTTCTTTGTTCTCTAATGATAACACCATTGTCTTTCAAAACAATACGCTCATTGTGGAAAGTCTGCTTTTTCCTGGATGAAATATACGGTCTTATTGTGTTCCAAAACTCCTTTTGATCTGAATGTTTATCATTACAGATTCTGGAAAAGTGATCTCTTACTCTTTTTCTTTTCATACTAACAGCTATGTTTCTTAGTTGGCGATATTTTTCTCAGTCTTCAGGCCTTCTGGACTTGTTGAACTGCCTTTTACAGCGATTACATTTTCTCATCACTTTTGGTTACTCAGTATATATAAATTGAAATTGATAGTGATGTTTTTGTCAAAACGATTTAACTGGAGTATGTTCATCCAAACCTTCAATGAACAATTTTTCCCAAGCCCAATATACATCTTCAGGGTCCAAAGATGTAAGTGGTCGAAAAAGGAACCAAGCCATGGTTGCTACAAAAAGAGCCTTCATCAAAATTCTTGAAAGACCGCACCCTGATAATTTCAGCTTTAGGTTGCGATAATTTCTTATTTAAAATGGTATAAACTAGACAGTGATCACTGAGGCCAACCTCCAAAGTTCCTGGTTCCCTGAAATATCCTGGAACATTCGCCAGAATAACATCTAAGCATGAAGAACGCAGAGAAGATATTCTTCTGGGTGAATTTAACAAATCCAAATCATAAATGTCACAAACATCCAGTAGACATCTTCCTTTATTATAATTATCTTAAGGATTACCGTCACAATTCAAATCCCCCAAACAGATAATATTGTCGCTCTGCAAAGTGGCCCCATTCTCTTCTGAAATCTTGTCCCATTGGTTAAGCAGTGTCAGTGTCTTTTGTTTCCCATCTACTTTTTTGAGGAGTAGGTTTCTGATTTCATGACCAGTAGAGGCGAAAATTTCCAATGATGGGATCTGCCATCTGCATTTCTCTTATCTCAGACAGGCTGTGGGTAGGTAGGGTAGCGTGAGTTGTCTTCTGGGTATCCCTTGTAGGTGGGTCTTCTTCTGTGCTATTGATTATTTCTCTCAATTCAAGTGGTACTTAGGTGGGTTGTGTGACACTCCTCTCATATGCACTTCTGCTACATCATCGATGGGTGTATTTTCAGATTCTCTAAGGCTGTGTGTTTCTCTTAAAAGTGCATCTGCACTTCTGTTTGCTTTTCTAGATTGCTACTTGATTGTAAACTTGAACAATGCCAGTTCTGCTGTCCATCTTTGTTCGACTGTTCCCAGCTTAGCTGTTTGAAGTTGGCTTAGTGGGTTAATGTCTGTAAATCACAAGTTCAGATCCTAATAGGTAACATCAAAACTTTTCTGTGACTGCCTTCTCTAGTACTAGCAACTCCAATTTATGAGAACTGTTATTGTGCATGTTCTTCTAAGGTGGTCATAAGCGGCAACTGGCATAAGCTAAGACTTGGCTTGGAGAGTCATTAATTCATGGCATGATTCGTTCACCAACTGTTGTAGGAGTTCTGCTATCTTTGTAAAGCTGTCAATAAATCTGTGATAGTAACTCGCAAAACCAAGGAAAGTTCTGAGTTTTTTTCACTGTGGTTGGAACTGGTCATTCTTTTCCAGCTTCCACTTTCTGGGGTTCTGGGGAAATGCCATCCCCTGAGACTTCATGTCCAAGGTACCGTATTTATTTGGCTATAAGCCGAGTGATTTTTCCATTAATCTTAATGACCTTAAGTAAAATTTTTGCCAGAGAAGGGGGTTCGGCTTATAGCCGAGAATTTTCGGGGGAAAGTTTTTTCAAAGACTCGAAGACGATAATAAAAGTGTGACACAGAAGCAAGTTTTCGTTGGATCATTGCCTTTCATGTATGTGGTGGCTCCTAAAGGAGCCGTTTTGTGTTGTTTTGCTTCAAAGAAGCTTTTATTACTCGTCCTCCTCCTCCTTGGTCTCAGTCTCGAATTCGTCTTCCATCTCGTCTTCACTGTCTGCTAGCTCTGGCATTTCGTCTGTGTACACAGCATTCTCTTCAGTCCTGTCTAGTGCGTTGGAGATGCCGCAGGACTGGAAGGATCTCTTAACCATGTCTGCAGGAATCTCTTGCCAAGCATCTTTCACCCAGCGGAGGACAAGGTTACGAGTCGGGGCTTTCTTCTTGCCAGCAAGTGTGAACTCGAACGGCCCAGTAATCAGCCATGACTGGTACTTTCTCCTGAGGTTGTCTTTAAATGGCTTGTTCAGGCACTTGTCCAAGGGCTGCAGTATGGGAGTTAAACTGCCGAGAATAACTGCAACGTCAATATTTTGCCGCTGGAGACTACTCTTCATGGAGTCAGTCAGATGACCACGGAATGAATCCCACACCAACAAGAATCGCTCATCACCGGGGTTTCGGGGTAAACATCTGCGAATCCATTCCTTGACACCTACAATATCACAGAGAAACAAACAGATTAATTTACAAACATTTGCGGAAGGTTTCTTTCATGTAAATTTAGTAATTACTGCCGGTGTTACAGTTTACCGGTAGCTCGATCAAGGAAATATCAAAAGTTAAACAAAAAGTTCATTTCATAAATATATACCTTGTTCATCCATCCATCCCTTCTTGTGGAATGGCACTCAAACAGGACTAGGAACAACCAGGTCGCGAGGGGTTCGTACACCTTTGAACTTGACTGCTGGAGGTAGTTTTGTGCCATCGGCCGCGACGCCAAGGGTTACCGTGAAGGTTCGCTTTTCTGCGCCACATGATTTCACTGGGACTGTTCGATTTCCACTGAATTCCAACGAACGGGTTGACGGCAGCTTGAAGCACATTGGAGTTTCATCCATATTGAAGATTCGGGACAAAGGATAATCACATCGCTGCCTGGCTGCTATCACAAAGCGATGGAACTCGACGATTTTCTCCTCCATGTCATTCGGCAGACGTTGCGCAAGGGTTGTTTTCGTTCACATGTTGACGGAATGGCGGCGCTTCCAATTTTGATACCATCCAAGGGAAGCCTTGAATTCGGGATTATCTGCGAGTTCTTTCGCCTTCAATCGCAGCATTAATCCACTGACTGCAATACCTGAAAGATATAGAGATTAATTTCACATTGAGTGCGAGTATAAAAAAACACCTTATCGCTAAGCACTTTTGTTATGACGCTTTTAGAAACTGACCAATCAGAAGCGTCTGTTCTCACGACTGAAAGTAACACATGAGGCACGAAGCACGCAACAATTACAAGCTAACGGAAGTGTGATCAATATTATATTTATGAAATTATTAGCACTTACCCTGACTTCTCTGCTCTATAAACCACTCTAGGACATTTTCATCCAACTGAGGATACTTTGGAGTGTAGCGACCCATCGTCTTGCGTTTGGCCGACATTTTTAACTCGCCGTTGAATAGGTTCGCCTGATCTTTCCTCCAGCGACGGACCATAGACTCACTGATGCCATAGTCTCTGGCGATCTTCGAATTATTTTCTACAGCTTCTGCCTCAGCCACAACTTTGAGTTTAAAGGCTAGATTTTACGAGGTTCTACAAGCTTTTGGCATGATGAATTGATTGTAAAAGAACTGTCACGAACGATTGAGAACGCTTTGAAATGATTGAGTGATTGAGACACTGGTTTGTGAAACTCTGAAGCATTTTTTGCCTGTGTGTAGTTTTATAATCTAGGTAGGATCACATTAATATTCAAGTTAATAGTGATTTGCTGATTCCAGTTTTACTGTTTCCTCAGGGGAACGCTTTGCTCAAAGTGTTTAACATTTTAATATTCATTGATTTTGGACGTGTTTCCCAAGGGGTGCGTTTGTTTTACTCCAGTGACTGTTTAGATTTTTAGTGTCTCGGTGTCTCAGCTTATAGCCGAGAGTTTTCCGATTTTTTTTGGTGAACATTCTGTCAGACCTTTCCTTGCTAATTTTAGGGTCTCGGCTTATAGCCAAATATACGGTAGGTCACTTTTCTCTTGAGGAAGTTGCACTTCTCCAGTTTCAACTTCAAATCATGTATTCATAGATGGGTGAGAACCATTGAGAGTCTCTTGAGGTGTTCTTCAAATGTTTGTGAGTAAATCAGGATGTCATCAAAGTACAAGTAGAATTGGAAAGTTTGTTCATTGAAGCAGGCCTGCATAAGTCTGGCAAAGGTGGTGGGTGCATTGAAGAGACCAAAGGGCATCAGATTGTATTCAAATAGACCAAAGGGGGCGATGAATGCTGTTTTTGCTCTTTCTTCTTCTACAGCAACTTGGTTGAACCCACTTGCTAAGTCAAGTGTGGAAAACCAGCTTGCCCCCTGTAATGCATCCAAGGATTCTTGTATTCAAGGAAGTGGATAAGCATCTTTTATGGTCTTTGCGTCAAGTAAGTAAGGGTGCATTCGTTTGGGATATTCCGGAAAAAGATTATGTTCCGGAATATATTCCGGCTATTCTACTCCTGGGAGCAGAATAGCCGGAGTGGAAATCCAGGTATTCTGGAATGAGAATAGCTCGCAAACAAATGCTTACTCGCATTCCAATTATTCTTATTCCGGATTGATCCCAAACGAACACGCCCTAAGTAAGTAAAAGCTTTATTAATGTGTCAATGTATTTAGTTTTCACAACTAATTGGGGACACAAAAATTGAATTATTTTCAAAATAAGAAGCAATAATAATAATGTATGTACAATTAAAATATGTAGCATGTGTAAATTATATAATAAAACAATAGGTATATAAAAGGTAGTTTCTAAGAATTACAAAGGTTACAGCAGCTACTATTGTTCTTTAAGAGAGACGTTAGGTCTTTTTTCCTGTTCTTTTTGAAAGAATCAATATTTGAGGGGCCTTTCAATTTATTATCTAGTTTCGACCATATATGGGGTCCTTGATATCTAAGAGAGTGCTTTCCATAGTTAATAGTGTTAAAAGTCGGAATATCAAAATCACTTTTTCTTAGTGAATAACTAGTGCTTTTCCACTTAAATAGTTCGTTAACAATACTCGGTGCGAGGCCATATTTTACTTTGTACATTAATATAGCGATATTTTGTAGTCTACGATTTAGTAGTGAAGGTAGCTCTGCGCAAACCAGAAGGTTTTCGTATGATTCTGAGTGGGAGTTAAATACTCCTCTAAGTGTGCGTTCTTGAATCCGCTCTATTTTTCTGCTGTCAGAAGATTTACAGTTATGCCATACCAGATGCAAGTCTGCAGTAATCAACACATTCAGAGACTTCCATTCGTCTTTTGCACCAGTACAATCGGTGAGGAGTAGGGACTCTTGCAGATGATCCCTTGTTCAAGAAGCTTCTGGATTTGTTCCTTGGCCTCTTGGTATTGGCTAGGGGGTATTCTCCAGAAAGGCTGATTTACCATAATATCATCTGTAGTGAATATGTTGTGCTCTATGGTCTCAGTGTAACCCAGTTTATCATCATCGCTTATGAACGCGTCTTTGTACTTGGCCAGAAGTTCATCCACTTGGGCTTGTTGTTCTGTGGTACTATCACCAGAGGGGATAGGGCTTGACAGGGGAGGAGACTTAAAGGACTGTTCGTGCTTTGGAGTTTCTTCATCTTTGTAGTGAACGATAACTTCACGGACAGAGAATTGTGTGAAGCTGAAGTCCCGGTAGTCTTCCTGGACACTGGAAACTGCACGCATAGTGCCAATTCACTTTCGTGGGTGAAGCCAGACATATTGTTGTCCCACATTTCTTGTACTTTGACATGTTTTCCATGAAAGAGGAGAGAGTACTTGCAGTAATTAGACCATGGGGAGTTTGATCCCCCAGGGGCTTAACAAGGATACAACTTTCCTTTCCAGGCAGTAAACCTTTATAGCCAGTGGCATCCAGAGTGGTGATAGATCCAGCTGGTATTGTGCTATTCCTGCCTGCAATCCTTGCGAGTCCCCTCATTGATGTTTTGTCTTTAGCAAGAGCTTGAAGGGTGCTGTTGTCCTCCAGCTGCTCTGTTTTTAATTCATCTTCTGTAAGATATTCATGCCCAGCAGTGACACCTTTGATCCAGAATCAAGAAGGCAACATAATGGTGCTCCCCCCAGTTTCACAGTGGTGACTGGACAATTGCCAACTGTCCTCTTGTAGACAGATCCAGGTAACTATGGGGTACAAGATGAGCCAGGACTGTTCCATCCTGCCACCTGGCTGTCAGCAGCAGGGAGACTAGTTTAACAGGTGGTGCTTGGGTCGTAAGGGAAGTTTCCTAGGGGGTGGTGGCTGATTCCTCGCGGGGCACTTTTGAGCAAAATGGTTTGCCGCTCCACAGCAGAAGTACCTTTTAGCTGTCAAACCAGTTCCAGGTGCTGGAGGCCTGCGGCTGGGTTGGGAGTCTCTGGCTCTCACTATCCTGGCAGGAATTCATCTTGGTGATACTTGGAGGCCAGATCTTCAATTGCTCTCTGTTTACCTTGTAGGGTCTTATGATTTCTGGATCGTCAAAGCCTGAGAAGGGGATAACTGCTGCACGGAGCTTAACTTGTGTAGAAAAAATTAAGGCAATCCATTTTCCACGAAAATTTTGAGTGGTCAGTTCTTACATGAACACGCTCTTAAATGCCACGCACGTTTTTTGTAAATTTATCCATAATTTCTTTGTAAAAAATGGAAATATGTATGTTCGAACAAAATAACGTCGGCACTTTTGAAAGACAACCTTTGTTTTTTAACTCAGATATATCCACATGGTGGTTCGTTGCTATGCATTTTCCTCCCAGAAACGCTGGCTCATAATTGTCAGCTGTAACTGCCATGGTTGTGTGTGAAAGAAAACAAATTAAAACAAAATGCCGGCCAATGTGAGTGATATAGTATTCGATTTGAAAGGCCAAACAGAGGCCACAGAGAGGGGAAAAAAATTCTGGAATAATAATGAAGTAGAAATGAAGTTTTTGTGAGTGGATAAAGGCAGTCAGACATGCCAGAGGGCAACCAAACTATGGCATGGGGAACATGAATTGTGGACTGGAAGAGGTTTGTGGCAACAAACTGGAGCTCTTTGGTCCTTTAGTGGACAGCTATCTGTTTGAAATCGGAAAGCAGATCTCCACCAAGCTGTAACATTCTAAGGCAACATCGCTGGCAAGCCCCGTTATTTTGTTCATTCCATGGCCCATATTTCGCCACATAACCATATTATTCTGAGGTTACAGAGGAGATGTAACATTTGAAGTAAAAAAATCAAAAGTTATTTCTACACTTTCCAGCATGGAATCGGTTGAAAAGGTGTTTTCTCCAGCTCGGTTTGAGGGGCAAGATGTTCTTAGAAAGAGACATTTCACCAGGAAACCAGGTTCGAAAGGAAAAGTGGAATTTTCATATAAAGGCAGGTCAGCTGTGGTTGTGAGCAGTAATACTCCTTTTATTTTTGATTTTAACCTTAAGAGCCAGAAAGTGACAGTGACTTTCTATATTCAGTGGTATACAGTGGACGATTTTGTTATCGATTCAACCTTGCAAAACCTCATGAATCAGTGAGTCATTTAAATCCTTGGCAGGTTGTGATGTACATTTTCTTATATTTGATGTTTTTTTCTTCTTACTAAGCTTGTTATCATTACTGAAAAATTGAGGTACAAATATGATATGGCCATTATAATATTGAAAATAAGATTTACCAGTATAATTTGTACAATATTTTGTATTACAAAACTTTTTGATATGAAATATATTAATTATATATTGAGTAATAAAATATTACATTTTATTCTTATTGTATTGCAAGATGGCTCCATAATAAGAGTTTTTGCAACTGGCAGTGTTATGTAATGTAATGTATAAAAGACCAAATTAGTGATGATGCAATATACATTGTTATACTGATAGCTTGTAGATTTTCTATCAGGTAAATTAACCAATCCATTCATGCCTATGGAGCTTTCTCACAATACAAGAAGTAAAAAGTCCTAATTTACCTCTTTTGTTAATGTGCCTTCAAGGCGTCTAATAAGAATTTCTTTGTTTCCAGTGGTGCTTAATTGCCTACTTTGCAACTCCTTTTTGAGATCACTTACTTTCATAGTTTTAGGGTGCAAGTTGCGACTATCAGTGTAGTTGGTATTAGAATGTCTCTCTTTTGAATGCACCCTTTGATGAGCTTGACAACTTACAGTATCTGGAAATCGTTCATTGCATTCAGAGCATAAAACTGGTTTCAGCATATCAACTACTTCCAGTAGAAGTCTCTCTTTTTCTGCACATTCTACAATCACCCTGGCATCTACTCATACCATACATATGTAGTCACTCATTTCCTTAGCCCTTCCACAGTTGCAAAACATTTCTGAGTTTATGTGAGAAGGAAGATGAGATTTGTAATGAGAAATGTAAGAATTTGGCATTGGCTGATGTTCAGGCAAAACAAATGCTCTTACATAGTTAGCTCTCATAACCTGCCACCATTTACCTTTATCAGATACAGCATTAGATCTGTTTGTCAGGTCCAAGTCATTTGTTATCCCAGAGTGTTTGGCCTCTTTTGCCTGTAGTGATATAATGCCATAACCTACTTTATAATTTTCATACAAATTAGCTGCGTGATATGTTATGGCATATCCTACGGACCAAACTGTAACATTCACATCCATTTCAAAAAAAATAATACATATAGGTTAAAATATAAAGTGCAAAATTCCTTAAGCTGACCAAGGTCAACAGCACTAATTTCAATCTTGTTGAATAAAGCACCAGCATTTCTAAGAAACTGGGCAATTTTGCCTAAGACTAATCTTTTTAGTTTCTGGGCTGGGGACTCCTCTGAAATTTTGAGGCTATCAATGAGCCTGTAAGAGAAGTTTGCCAAGGCAATGGCCTGATCTCCTATCAGCCTTACTGGGAGCTTGTTATGCCTCTGGGACTCATCACCATAGTGTTCCTTAACCACAGAAGCTAAATACACCAACCCACAACCAAGCTCACTGGAATTTCTTTTTGGAAACATGATATTGCATTACCTAGACTACTTACAAATTTTGTGTTAGAATCATTCACAAAATCAACTTTGGTTGATCGCTCCCCTGCTCCATCATCATGAAAAACAAAAACCCTTGGCTTTTCAGTTACAGTACCCTGATCAGTAATCTGTCCTACAGCTGAGGCACTCATGATATCTGTAAACTTTGTAAATGTGCCTCTCTGTACTGCCTCTCTGTAAATGATGTTTAATAAATGCTGCCATGCATTAATTTCACAGTGGACAGGCTCCGGCCGCTGTCGGTCTGCAAAAATACCAATCCGGGGGTGGCCTAACTGCCGTATCCCACTTTCTGCTATGAACTTTAGTTTTCTGGCATGGCGATTTTTCTCAGACAAATTAGATGGCAGGGAAATCATGAAATTGTCAACCTTGTTAACATGAGCTTTCCTTAGTGTATATGGCTTAAATAAATCTTCTTCCCTCAATCCAATTATAGCACCCATGGTACACATGTTTCCTTTACTAACATTAGCATAACGAGAAGGATAAGTAGCAGCTTGATTTAATTCATTATTAGCCCAGCTGTGCCAGCTCATATCAGCACTTACTGAAACTCTAAAGTACATTGCCGGTCACAAGCATTAAAAACATTACCCTCTAACATTTCCATTTCATCAGTTTGTTGTTTCCAAATACTTTCAAGCACCTCTTGTTTCTCCCCCAAACTGACACAGTGTAAAATATATTGGAAGTCCCTACTTCTTACCCTATCCCCAAAATTCCAGCATGTCAGACTTCCTATTGACATAGTTGGCTGGATTCAGGTGCTCCATCATCAGAAAATTGAAACATGAAATGATTTGTGTTCTCATTAAACCAAATGAGTTTATGTGACAAATAAGGAAGTCTCAAGTGCAAATCAATTATCATAAATACTGTAATGGTTTCACTCAAGTTAGAAATGAAAGTCTCGCTCCCGAGTTGTTACACGCGCAGTCGAAAAGACCAAGCCAATATAGGTTTACGATTCCTTTAATTGTTCCTTGGTATCCCTATTCTTGTGGCCTCAGGGCACTTATCGAAGCGGTCAACTGAAATGTTACATTAAGAAAATCACCTAAATATTCGTTTCTTTCATGACAAAAGGATCACTAAACTAAGCGCACGTGATACATAGAAAAGAACTCAAAGCACTCAAAATCTAGCGAAATCTATAACTTTAGAATAACAAATTCTGATAACATTGTACCTTAAACAGAGTAAATTGTTGCTTACCAACGTTCGCGGGTCTTGATTTCAAAAGAGAATTTCGCTCTAACTTGTCTTCTAGTAGATCTTGATCTCAAGGGGTCTTAGGTAGAACTGAAACGCGAGCTATGAGCTATGCCTATCTTTAATGCGGTAATCACGGCGGTATCGTAAATCAAACCACAAATATTTCGCGACTTAACTCGTTTCTATTGGAAGCGGTTACATGGCTCCCCTAAATTAATACGTTAATTTACTCTAATCACTAGCTTATTCGCAAAAAATAACAAAATCGTCTTATTGTTCAGCTTATCTATGTTCTAAAGGTCCATGATACTTTATGAAACTGCTCTGATGGCTCCTCGACGGGGATTTCCCGGTTCTTACTGATCCTCTGATATCAGCAGCACTAGCTTCTGGACTGGTCTTTCCAGCGTTGACAACGGCTGACTTCTTTTTCCGTCTGGTGTTAGATTCTGACTGCTAACGTCTAGCATCACCTTCCGTACCAACCCATCCTGGTCTGGTTGGGCCTCAATAACACGGCACAACTTCCATTGATTTCTTGGGAGAACGTCGTCCTTGATAATCACGACGTCATTAACTTGCAGGTTCTTCCTTGGTCGAGTCCACTTCTGCCTGGTTTGCAAAGAGAGAAGAAATTCTTTCTTCCACCTGGACCAGAATTCGTTCGTTAAATGTTGAACTCGTCGCCACCATTTTCTTGAGTACAGGTCAGCGGAAGTGAATTTTCCTGGTGGAGGCAAGACTACCTTTGTTTTCAACGTCAAGAAGTGATTTGGCGTGAGTGGTTCTGCTGTGTCTGATGAGGTGGTACCTTCGGCTGTTAGAGGTCGGCTGTTAACTACTGCCTCTGCTTCACACATGAAGGTCCGTAGGGCTTCATCGTTCATTTGATGACCGTTTTTCTCCAGTAGGGCGGAGAGAACACTTCTCACGGTTCTTATTTGGCGTTCCCAAATTCCACCCATGTGACTGGCAGTGGGAACGTTGAGTTTGACCTCGAACCAATCACAGTTTTCTTTCAGCATCTCTTGTTTCACTTGACTTTGGTCCATTTCGGCTAACGCTTCCTTTAGTTCTCTTCGAGCTCCGATGAAATTTGAGCCATTGTCGCTGCGCATCTGACGCACGGGGCCGCGCCTGCATATGAAACGGCGAAGAGCGTTAATGTAAGAGTCTGTTTCCAAGGAGTTGGCGACTTCCAGGTGAATGGCTCTTGTGACTAGGCATGTGAATAATACTCCATATCTCTTAAGTTCCTTGCGTCCTTCTTTTACGTACCAGGGTCCGAAATAGTCCACTGCGCAATATGTGAAAGGAGGGGTAGGTGTTAATCTGTCTGCCGGGAGATCTGCCATTTTCTGTTCTTGCACCTTCGCTCTAAGCCTTCTGCAAGTAACGCATTCATGGACTAGCTTGGACACGACTGAACCACCGCCTATGATCCAGTAGCCAGAGGCGCGAATTTCATTGAGAGTAATTCCTTTTCCTTGATGTAGAGCCCTTTCATGGTAGTGTCGGGCTAGGAGCTTGCTTACGTGTCCCTGTCCAGGCAGAACAATGGGGTGCTTTACGTCTTGGGAGACGCTTGCTTGTTTTATTCGTCCACCAATTCTAACTAGATTGCTGTGATCTAGGAATGGATCCAGACGGGAGAGGGGACTGGCTCCTTTAGGTTTCTGAACCCTGGATCTTGAGTCATCTTCTTTGTGGGCTTCGTAATCAGTAGTTATCTTCTTCAGTTTACTTATCTCTTCCTTAAAAGCTTCTTTCTGCACGTGTCTTATAATTTCTTGTTCTGCTGCCTTTAACTCATCGACGTCAACCGGACGATGCTCATTTGCTGCAGATCTTGTCCTTACTCCATCCACAGTTGTCTGCTTTCCGCGTGTTCTTTCTAATAGGATTTTGCGGTAACGCAAGCATACCGCGACGGCACGTTTTGCTCTGAACCAGCTTGAAAAATATTCTAGCCGTTGAAGAAGGGTTGCGGATGGCTCTTTGGTTGTCGTGAACGTTTTGAAGGAAGACGCTTTCCTTACTTCTTTATCATCAGGCTGTAGGGATTCGGGCTCACTCTTGTCGAAATTCTTCCAGCTATAGTGGGAATCCCAAAGGAAGGATGGTCCTCGTAGCCACCTCGAAGACTGCAGGAGGTCTTTGGGGCTCAGACCACGCGAAGCATCGTCAGCCGGGTTGTTCTTTCCGTCAATGTACTTCCACTGTTCGGGGACAGTGCGTTCTCTGATCTGTTGCACTCGATTTGCGACGAAGGTGTGAAACCGGCGTGCATCATTGTGGATATATGCCTGAACCACCTTACTATCGGTCCAGAACACTTCTTCAACTTCATCGTATCTCAGCTCTCGGCTCAGCATCTCGCTAACTTTGACGGATACCAGGGCAGCTGTCAGCTCAAGGCGCGGTATGGTTATCGGTTTCAGGGGAGTAACACGTGCCTTGCCCATAACTAGTGAGCAGTTCACTCTGTTTCTTGTGTCCACTAGACGGAGGTACGAACACTGGCCGTATCCTTCTGTGCTAGCGTCCGAGAAGTGGTGTAGCTCGACCTTCTTGAGGTTATCCATTTCCTTTAATCTGAAACACCTTGGGACTTCCATCATCTCTAGAAGGGGAAGTTCATTTCGCCACATTTCCCACTGCTCGCGAAGCTTGTCAGGTATGGGGTCATCCCAGCCTATGCTTTCCTTGCATAGTAGCTGCAATATTCGTTTTCCTCGTAGCAGGAATGGGGCAGCGAAACCAATCGGGTCATATATTGAGCTCACTGTTGATAGGATGCCACGTCTCGTCAGTGGTTTATCCTTGAGGGTAATACGGAACTTGAAAGCGTCGTTCTCAATGTTCCATTCTACGCCAAGCACACGTTCGGGAGGAAGTAAGTCACGGTTCAAATCAAGTTCCTTGATATCCTTTGCGCGCAACTCTGGCGGTGTAGATTCGACAACTTCTTTACTGTTAGACGTGAACTTGTGAAGTCTGAAGCCGCCTCTCATGCACATTTCAGTGCTGTTCTTGATCAATTCAATGGCTTCTTGGGCTGTAGGGACTGATTTAAGCCCATCATCAACATAGAAATTCTCTTTAATAAAGGAAGCTGCTTCTGCTCCAAACTCATTCACACCGTCATCAGCAGCGGTTCTTAGGGCTAAATTAGCACAGCCTGGGGAGGAGGTGGCACCAAAGAGATGTACCGTCATTCTATATTCTGTTGGCTCCTTTGAGGTGTCTCCCTGTTCCCACCAAAGAAAGCGGAGGAGGTCACGATGCTTTTCATTGACGTGGACCTGGTGAAACATGCCCTCGATGTCACAAGCGAATGCCACAGGTTCTTGCCTGAAACGACACAGGACACCAATCAAGGAGTTCGTCAGATCAGGGCCTTGCAGCAGATGGCGATTAAGAGAATGTCCTTGAAAATCTGCTGAACAATCGAAGACTACTCGTAGCTTTTCGGGCTTCTTAGGGTGATACACCCCATGGTGCGGAATGTACCAAACTGTTTCACGCTGCTCGGGGGCCTTCTCTGCATGGCCTTCTTCTAACATCTTCTGCATAAATGTCACGTAATCTTCCTTATATTTCGGGTCAATGGCGAATCTTCGGCTTAACTGCTTTAATCGTGCTTCAGCGTGTTTCTTGTTGCACGGTAAGTGGACGTTCTCGTTACGAAGCGGTAAGGGAATTTCGTAGTGCCCGTCGTCCGCTTTATGAATTCCACTGGAAGTAATTTTCATAAACTTTAGATCTTCCTGAGACATGGCTAAGTTCGCATCTTGAGACTCGGAAAAGTCCTGCTCGAACATTTTCTTGATGGCTGATGGTACCATTACCTCTTTACAACTCTTCAGAGGGACGAACTTGCCATTTGAGGCTTCTTCGCTTAGTATTTCTCGTGTAGCGATGCGATGGCATCCAGCTGTCACCTCAATTTCACTATCATGATCTCCGTGGTTTCTTGCTCCCACCACTCCCCAGCCCAACGTTGTACGTATGGCGTAGGGGTCATTTGATCTACCAGGAACTATGGATCTTGGCTTTAAGGCACGAACGCAGTTATTGCCAATCAATAAGCCAATACTCAAGTGCTCTTCATATGGCGGGATCTCATCAGCAATTTTCTCTAGGTGCTCGTACTTGCGGGCAGTTTCCGGGCGAGGAATCTGTCCACGTTGGCCTGGTATATGTGTTCTTGTGTACGTCTTAGGGAGGGGTATGTCTACTTTGCTGTCATAACGTGATACGACAAGACCGTCAATTCTTTGTGTGTCAATTTTCTCTATGGCATGCATGGTGCCCAGCTCTAGCTTAATGGCAGGACCAGTTACTCCAAGCTTGTGTGCTACGTCATCGGTAACGAAGCAGGTATCACTCTGATCATCTAATACGGCGTAAGCCTTTACTCGATGGTCTGGGTCGTTCTTGTGATGAATCCAAACCGGGAGGATCATGGAGGTTGTAGTATTACTACAGTTCACGCAATTGTTCGTGGCTTTGGCGGTTTCCTGGGCGATTTCTTGTTTTTTCTCCTCAGACGAGAAGCGATGGAGGGCGGTCGCGTGTGGCTTCTTACAAACCTCACACTGAGTTTTCTGCTTACAGCTTCGTGCTGTGTGGCCTTGACAAAGGCAGGAGAAGCATATTCCTCTTGACATGCAAAGTTCCAGTCTTTCTTTGAACGGCCTTTCAAGGAAGTTCTTGCATTTGGCGAGACTGTGTTTTCCCTTACAAAGCACACACAAACTCGCATCCGGGGGGTCTTTGCGTGACGACTCAAATCCCGTGGTAGTTAAGGAGGTGCCATGTCGCTTCTTCTTCTCCTTACTTTCGGGGCCTCGCCTCATCCTATCGACAGGGGGGTTTCTCTCCTTTTCCAATTCCTTCCTCGTTGACGTTAAAGCATCGTGCGAAAATACAGGGTGATTGGCGTCAAGGGATGCTTCTTGTGTAAACTCAACGAAGTTTGCGAAGGAGTATTCGCCACGTTTTGCTTCTAATTTCTTTGCGCTTTCTCTCCATTTGTTTCCGTAGTAGGCAGGCAAGCGAGCTGCGAGTTCTCGAATTGTGGAGTAACTCTCGAGTTCCTTTAAGTACTTTACGGATTTCATCGTTTCTTGCGTCATGATCAGGAAATCGCTGAATTCTTGCAAGTCTGCGCTTGTTACGCATGGCTTCCAGTTTCTCAGTTTATCCCTGTATGCTTCGTAAATTCTAAAGGGATCTCCGAAGCGTTCTTTCAGTGTTTTTCTCGCTCTCTTGTAAGCGTCTTCGGTTCGCAATCCTAGCAAACCGCTGATCGTTTTTTGCGCCGCTCCACACGTGTATTCGCCTAAATAATAAAGCTTGTAGTTCGGTCGAATAACTTGGTCTTCTATGAGTGCGTCAAAGGCATTTTCCCATTTTGGGTACTCTAAAATGTTTCCGTCAAAAACTGGAGGCTTGGGAACGGGAACAGTCATCCTTCGCAATAATTCAACTTGGGTTTTCTGAATTTCTGCGTTCTCTTCCTGAATACGCCAAATTTGGGAGTTGTAGTCGTGCCCAGGTGATTCGGTACTCCTCGCTGATTGGTTGATATCTCGATGAATAAAGGGCGTGTTGACGTCAAGACGCGAGGGAAAGTGAGGCGACGTTCCCGCGCTTGTATTCGCGATATTTTCGTTCACATTCAGTGATTGCTTTGGCATGCCCACAACAATGGGTTCGTCAACTTCGTTATCTTTTCTTTTAATTTCCTTGCGGGCAGTTTTATCCGCTTGTGGCTGACCAATTGACTTAGGGTCGGAAATTCTTTGTTTTTCGGTTTGTTTCATTGACGTTTCTGTGGCTTCTTGCAAAGTAATGGTGTCATTTAGTTCAGATTCTTGCAGAATTTTCTGAATTGCTTCGGCCGCGGAAAGTTCTCCATGCAATTCCTCTCGCTCATCTAAACGCTCG
>JAHPZR010045968.1:0-5000 GCA_019787425.1 Platygyra sinensis
TTACAATAACAGCACAAATTCCCGCGCGATCATTGGCTAATTTTTTTCGTCAATAAGCGGACAGACACATGAATTTTTAGTTTATGCGATGCGACGACAGTTTGTTATCGCAAAAACAAACGGACGTCAATTTCCCATGCGTCTGTCCTGTTATAGACAATGAATTTCGTCATGACATTGTCAAGTAGCTGTGGATACAATGTTATGACGAAATGCGTGATCAATAACAGCACGTACGCATGAAAAACTGACGTCAATTTGCTGAATACTGGGCAGAAAAAGTCCCGGTACGTATAAGCGCCCTGTCTTATAAGGAACCACTCTTCATATTGATGAGTGATCAACTTCCGTCATTCCAGTTCTGTCGCAGTACAAATATTAGGGGACTTCAGATTTGAGTACGAGTACGAGATCGAGTACGAGAACGACTTTTCAATTCTAGTTTGCAGGCTCCATATTTTCACAACATAGACCCAACTCATCCCATGAGCTTCCCTCTCTACCTAAACAACATGTAGAGCAAGGACTCTAGAAACGTCACTGGTTTGAAGTTCGAAACTCGCACTCGTACTAAATCTCGTACTCGTAGTCCAATCTGAAGGTCCCTATTATCTAGTTAGACAAACAACAAACTAGAAGAACTCCATTTAACTATCCCGCTACATGGGCAGCTGGGGCAAGAACTATCGCATGTTGTGGGTAACGCGAAATAAGCAATAGAGAAGAATTTGTATGGACAATCAGATGGTGAGAGTTGGAAAGCTCGGAAACGATAATCCGCCAAAACGCGCGTGAAATTATTTCTTAATGTTGATCATCTCTTAATATCATGGGTGACAAATTACGCTTGTCATGGGATTTTCCATAGAACGCTGAATTTTGGCCCAACGTTAAGGAGTTGTTATCATTGATGGAAAGTAATCGAGTATGGATGAGCGAGTAGCGCCAGTTCGATTTCAAATTACGAGCAAGATTACTCTCATATTAGATATTTAACTGGAACTCCTTTTAAAAGGACTTTGGAAGCCATCGAAGGACATGTAATATTGACGTGCACATGAGGTAGGTATCAAATTACAAAAACTTGTAATTGGACACCCAAGTGATCGCGTGGCAATTACGATTTGTTTTTCTGATGCGATTACCGCTGGAATCACAAGAGGCAAACAAGACTTTTCACTTCTTTATTTATAGTTATCAGCTGGGCGACCGACCACAAAAGTTCACAAAGTTCAACATATTAATTACTAAAGGATAAGCTGCATTGAATGACGAGTTCTTGGCATCCGACCCATGTGATCAGGATTGAAATTCGCCTTTCAACTATCAGTACCAAGACAGCAAACAGGTAATAAGAATATAACAATTTATCATAAAAGCAAGACTGGAAACTGGTTAGGAGAATCTGTGTTCACATCAGGGTTGGGTGAGGAGAAACACAAAGGTCTTGAAAACACTTATTATTTTACTATATACAAACTGGCCTGTGCTCGGCAAGCTTTCTACTTTGGTTTAAAAACTTAAATTATTGAGCCTAAGAGTGGCGGCCTTTGGTCGTTCTTTCGATCATCGCATACGACTGGGCTTACAGGAAGTATGACAGTTCTGATCGGGAGAAATGGTTCTTCTCATCACTGGGCGCTGTGGGGTATGCTGCAACTAACGCATCCTGAAATAAGACCAATAAAGAAAGAATAAAGTTTCTCTACAATATATCAATATTCTGGTAACAATAAATAAAATAGAAACGTCATTCTAACCCCAACTTTCTAAAGCAGTACATGGTGCTCGGAAAGCTCAGTGCAAACATGCCATCAAGAAAAAGAATACTAGAGAAGCAGGAGCAAAAAGGAGCCAATTTGGCATCATTAAAATGTGGTCCAAATCTCTTATTTATTTTGTCCAAGATTGTAGTTTGCTCAGGCTATCAAAGGCAAATGACATTTACCAGTGTTTTCCCTGCAGGGGGGGGAGGGGGTCAAGGACGGCGGAATAGGGGTGGGATATATGGGTTATCATCAAGATGGCTGGTTCTTGGCCAAGTTCTCTTTTTTACCGTGTTTATGGTGGCAGATACTTGTTTATGGGCTATGAAGATTTTATGATAAGTCCGTATGCTCTATTTATGATAACTGTTTGTTAATCTAAAATTCTCAAATAGCACAGAAGAGCAAAATAACATGGGACACGACTAAACCAAATTCCTAGACATCGTAGGTAAATTACAAGCTCCTGGCTTTTTTACATGGAACCTGTCAACACAGAACTCTCACTCCAAATTTGGAGGTAGTTTTACCTGAGATCCAATATACAAGCTGTTGTAAATCTTCCAGTAGACATCTCGAACTTTCCGTGCCGGGTGAAACATTCCCTGGAATAAAAAAAAATCCGTCACATCAGACTTGCTGAATAGTTAAAATTAACTGTGTATTAACTTGTTACAACTTGGATATCAAAGTGCCTGAAGTCTGAACTATAATCATGGCGAAAAGAATCCAGCGGATCAAAGACATGCCGACACATTGTTCCAACCAGCCTTATGAAATGCATGTGGGAAGTCACAGCTCTCATAATGAACAACAGTTGTATAGCTTCTTACCTGTAAGCAATAATGGAGTACTTTAGAGGGACCAAGAGCCACTCTCATTCCCTCAATAGATTCCATAACGGCATTAACAACATGAGGCGAGGTCTCAAAGATGTTGGGCCACACATAGTTGATAAGGTGAGTGAGGGCGTCTTCACAGCCAAAACCTGACACTCCCAGGGCCATGTGTTTTATAGCTGCACAGGCTGTCTGCCGATGAACTAAATCCCTGTAGAAAATAAGATATGCAAACACTAACACTCCAGTCCTGGCATAGAAAATACATCTGATTTTCATGACTGAATTCGTTGGTACGTTTATGTCCTGTCTCTTATTTGCTGTGATACACTTGTACAGATATACCCTTTGACAGCATACAAATGCGTCTATGGATACACTATAACAAAAATAAATTTGCGCTGTTTACGAAGTCAGCTACAATCTTGGTCAGAATAAAATTAAGATATAAAACCACCCCTCCCCGAACGAATGATTAATTAGCACTTGAACCAAAACGCGCCATTTTTTTCGACATTGAAATGATGGGAGGAGTTGTCTTCATTGACTGAGGGTGAAGTGAATCAAGTCCTACTGTTCCACGTGGTGAGCAGAAAACACACCCTACCCAACCGTTACTCCTGTGTTGTGTATGTAATGAAAAGTCAACTCATTATCTAACCTGTCCATCAGAGCATCCTCTAACAGAGGTGTGACAGCGTAGATGTAATCTTTGCCCATTTCTCCAATGTATTCAAACAAGAACGAGAGAGACTTCAGGACACCATTCTGCACGTTCAGCTCGGGCACACGGTACTCGTTCATGAGGGCAGGGAGGACAGTGAAGGGTGAACATGTTTCGGCGACAATGGCAATAGCCACAGTGGTACACACTCTGTTTTGACGCTCCTGTACTTTAAGATTGTTCAGCAGAGTGGCGAGTACGTCCTGGGGACTAGATAACAATTTAACTACGTCAGGACAATAGTACTGTGGTATCTCATTGGTAACAGGTATTTGCATTGGCTCAAGTGTTAGTGCGGTAAAACAACGTTCTATACACCAAGTTATTTCAATCCCCGTTGAAGAGACATCCAACATTTGACGTTTTAAATTCTACACAAACGATACAACATCATAGAGATCTACATGACATCTCTGATGGGTTTTCATCGGAGCCGATTTTCTAAGCACTGGTCTCTGAACTTGATCTTTCAAGTAAAATTAACAATTATATTACGAACTGGGGATTTGATAACGCCGAATCAACTATCGTTTGAACGGTAACTTGAAACTTGCAGCTGTGTATGTGCACTCATCAATCCATTTAACAATGAATTGCATTGTATTGCATTGCATTATCGCATTGAAGTCACTGAGAGTTTGTAACCGCGTAAAACCGAGTTGAGTTAAATAAACTAACTTGTCTATCTTATTACAAGCTTGTTAGGTACTTGATAAGACATAGCTAGAAGCGATCCTTCATAGGCAAAGTCTAGAGATAATGTCAAATGCAAAGAGCCAGCAGTTTTCTGTTTAAAGCTTACCCAATAGCTTTGGCAATGTAACCAAAAGTGTTGACAGTAGCTCTTCTGATGGCTTTCTTGTGTGCCTTCAGCAGCTCAAGTAGCTCAAAGCAAATTCTCATCCACTCACGAGCACCAACATGTTCAGCTCCCCTGTCTGCGATCCTTCCCACAAGATCAATGCAGTTCTCCTGTACCTTCTCATGTCTGAAAGCACACAGCTTACCATTAGCTTGGTAGGTGAGACTGTTTAATGGTTACCTGATCATGGGGTTACTCAACAGTGTCACATTAGTAATCAAAAAAATCTCAATGAACTACCCTTCCTTTTAAAACTTGACAGAGTAACTAAGGTTTGTTCAGTACACTGCTAATGAGAACATAGATGTAATGAGTTAATTTTGGGGCAACTAAATATTGAATGATCGATATTCTAGTGTGAATTGGTGTAATATTTGCGACAGGGCAACAAGAAACACAATAACGATGTGAAAGTGATGTCATAGAGTTTACAGCCATCATTTAAGATGCTTGACCCTTTATTTCTAGTTACACTGATCCAGATAAAATATAAACAGCACAACAAATTCCAATGGTAAGAAGAATCACACCTGTTCTTTAGAATTGGCGTCAACCTTGGAAGCAAATCTTTGATGGGCGGCGTCATTTTGTTCATTCCAATAACATTGACAATTGCCTGGAAACAAATCAGACATACAAACTGATCAGTTAGAAAGTAATCAAATTAACCAACTTACCTTTTAGAATTTCTGCTACATTGTATGAAATTCAACAGCAGCAATGAACAGCTATTATCCTACTATTGCTTCAGCTTCGACATTAATTTGTTTACTGTTTATCGTTCAACATACCTTCAGGGCTCCAAGGAT
>JAHPZR010045968.1:10000-11160 GCA_019787425.1 Platygyra sinensis
TTCACTTCACCCTCAGTCAATGAAGACAACTCCTCCCATCATTTCAATGTCGAAAAAAATGGCGCGTTTTGGTTCAAGTGCTAATTAATCATTCGTTCGGGGAGGGGTGGTTTTATATCTTAATTTTATTCTGACCAAGATTGTAGCTGACTTCGTAAACAGCGCAAATTTATTTTTGTTATAGTGTATCCATAGACGCATTTGTATGCTGTCAAAGGGTATATCTGTACAAGTGTATCACAGCAAATAAGAGACAGGACATAAACGTACCAACGAATTCAGTCATGAAAATCAGATGTATTTTCTATGCCAGGACTGGAGTGTTAGTGTTTGCATATCTTATTTTCTACAGGGATTTAGTTCATCGGCAGACAGCCTGTGCAGCTATAAAACACATGGCCCTGGGAGTGTCAGGTTTTGGCTGTGAAGACGCCCTCACTCACCTTATCAACTATGTGTGGCCCAACATCTTTGAGACCTCGCCTCATGTTGTTAATGCCGTTATGGAATCTATTGAGGGAATGAGAGTGGCTCTTGGTCCCTCTAAAGTACTCCATTATTGCTTACAGGTAAGAAGCTATACAACTGTTGTTCATTATGAGAGCTGTGACTTCCCACATGCATTTCATAAGGCTGGTTGGAACAATGTGTCGGCATGTCTTTGATCCGCTGGATTCTTTTCGCCATGATTATAGTTCAGACTTCAGGCACTTTGATATCCAAGTTGTAACAAGTTAATACACAGTTAATTTTAACTATTCAGCAAGTCTGATGTGACGGATTTTTTTTTATTCCAGGGAATGTTTCACCCGGCACGGAAAGTTCGAGATGTCTACTGGAAGATTTACAACAGCTTGTATATTGGATCTCAGGTAAAACTACCTCCAAATTTGGAGTGAGAGTTCTGTGTTGACAGGTTCCATGTAAAAAAGCCAGGAGCTTGTAATTTACCTACGATGTCTAGGAATTTGGTTTAGTCGTGTCCCATGTTATTTTGCTCTTCTGTGCTATTTGAGAATTTTAGATTAACAAACAGTTATCATAAATAGAGCATACGGACTTATCATAAAATCTTCATAGCCCATAAACAAGTATCTGCCACCATAAACACGGTAAAAAAGAGAACTTGGCCAAGAACCAGCCATCTTGATGATAACCCA
>JAHPZR010045969.1:0-2500 GCA_019787425.1 Platygyra sinensis
GCACAAATTCCCGCGCGATCATTGGCTAATTTTTTTCGTCAATAAGCGGACAGACACATGAATTTTTAGTTTATGCGATGCGACGACAGTTTGTTATCGCAAAAACAAACGGACGTCAATTTCCCATGCGTCTGTCCTGTTATAGACAATGAATTTCGTCATGACATTGTCAAGTAGCTGTGGATACAATGTTATGACGAAATGCGTGATCAATAACAGCACGTACGCATGAAAAACTGACGTCAATTTGCTGAATACTGGGCAGAAAAAGTCCCGGTACGTATAAGCGCCCTGTCTTATAAGGAACCACTCTTCATATTGATGAGTGATCAACTTCCGTCATTCCAGTTCTGTCGCAGTACAAATATTAGGGGACTTCAGATTTGAGTACGAGTACGAGATCGAGTACGAGAACGACTTTTCAATTCTAGTTTGCAGGCTCCATATTTTCACAACATAGACCCAACTCATCCCATGAGCTTCCCTCTCTACCTAAACAACATGTAGAGCAAGGACTCTAGAAACGTCACTGGTTTGAAGTTCGAAACTCGCACTCGTACTAAATCTCGTACTCGTAGTCCAATCTGAAGGTCCCTATTATCTAGTTAGACAAACAACAAACTAGAAGAACTCCATTTAACTATCCCGCTACATGGGCAGCTGGGGCAAGAACTATCGCATGTTGTGGGTAACGCGAAATAAGCAATAGAGAAGAATTTGTATGGACAATCAGATGGTGAGAGTTGGAAAGCTCGGAAACGATAATCCGCCAAAACGCGCGTGAAATTATTTCTTAATGTTGATCATCTCTTAATATCATGGGTGACAAATTACGCTTGTCATGGGATTTTCCATAGAACGCTGAATTTTGGCCCAACGTTAAGGAGTTGTTATCATTGATGGAAAGTAATCGAGTATGGATGAGCGAGTAGCGCCAGTTCGATTTCAAATTACGAGCAAGATTACTCTCATATTAGATATTTAACTGGAACTCCTTTTAAAAGGACTTTGGAAGCCATCGAAGGACATGTAATATTGACGTGCACATGAGGTAGGTATCAAATTACAAAAACTTGTAATTGGACACCCAAGTGATCGCGTGGCAATTACGATTTGTTTTTCTGATGCGATTACCGCTGGAATCACAAGAGGCAAACAAGACTTTTCACTTCTTTATTTATAGTTATCAGCTGGGCGACCGACCACAAAAGTTCACAAAGTTCAACATATTAATTACTAAAGGATAAGCTGCATTGAATGACGAGTTCTTGGCATCCGACCCATGTGATCAGGATTGAAATTCGCCTTTCAACTATCAGTACCAAGACAGCAAACAGGTAATAAGAATATAACAATTTATCATAAAAGCAAGACTGGAAACTGGTTAGGAGAATCTGTGTTCACATCAGGGTTGGGTGAGGAGAAACACAAAGGTCTTGAAAACACTTATTATTTTACTATATACAAACTGGCCTGTGCTCGGCAAGCTTTCTACTTTGGTTTAAAAACTTAAATTATTGAGCCTAAGAGTGGCGGCCTTTGGTCGTTCTTTCGATCATCGCATACGACTGGGCTTACAGGAAGTATGACAGTTCTGATCGGGAGAAATGGTTCTTCTCATCACTGGGCGCTGTGGGGTATGCTGCAACTAACGCATCCTGAAATAAGACCAATAAAGAAAGAATAAAGTTTCTCTACAATATATCAATATTCTGGTAACAATAAATAAAATAGAAACGTCATTCTAACCCCAACTTTCTAAAGCAGTACATGGTGCTCGGAAAGCTCAGTGCAAACATGCCATCAAGAAAAAGAATACTAGAGAAGCAGGAGCAAAAAGGAGCCAATTTGGCATCATTAAAATGTGGTCCAAATCTCTTATTTATTTTGTCCAAGATTGTAGTTTGCTCAGGCTATCAAAGGCAAATGACATTTACCAGTGTTTTCCCTGCAGGGGGGGGGGAGGGGGTCAAGGACGGCGGAATAGGGGTGGGATATATGGGTTATCATCAAGATGGCTGGTTCTTGGCCAAGTTCTCTTTTTTACCGTGTTTATGGTGGCAGATACTTGTTTATGGGCTATGAAGATTTTATGATAAGTCCGTATGCTCTATTTATGATAACTGTTTGTTAATCTAAAATTCTCAAATAGCACAGAAGAGCAAAATAACATGGGACACGACTAAACCAAATTCCTAGACATCGTAGGTAAATTACAAGCTCCTGGCTTTTTTACATGGAACCTGTCAACACAGAACTCTCACTCCAAATTTGGAGGTAGTTTTACCTGAGATCCAATATACAAGCTGTTGTAAATCTTCCAGTAGACATCTCGAACTTTCCGTGCCGGGTGAAACATTCCCTGGAATAAAAAAAAATCCGTCACATCAGACTTGCTGAATAGTTAAAATTAACTGTGTATTAACTTGTTACAACTTGGATATCAAAGTGCCTGAAGTCTGAACTATAATCATGGCGAAAAGAATCCAGCGGATCAAAG
>JAHPZR010045969.1:7500-47500 GCA_019787425.1 Platygyra sinensis
ACATGAACATTTTTTTCTGCTTATTTGAAAGGCCTTTCAAAATTTTGATGAATGGCATTTTTCTTTTTGAAATATCTTTTTTCACTTCAGAGATAATGATGTTTTTCTATTATGCAAATTAGATCAGTGATGATGTCATATTGTGTGCAACTAAAAATGGTAAACTGGTACTGAATAAAATGGTACTGAATAAACAACATCTCTAGAAATATTAAGGCAGTGTTCTTGAAACTTGGCACCATAAATGTGCATCACAAAAGAAACAAAATGACACCCTTAACGCTATTGCCATAGCAACTCTTTCGGCTCTTAAACATAGTAATGCTTGACTAATGCAAATGTAAATTACTTACGACACAATGTGAAAACAAAGACAAACTACAAGCAAATATTGACAATGCTATAAGTTCTATGGAAAAAGGTTTGCCACTGACTCTTGATATTTTTCAACAGATATTTCGTTTTGCTGAAACATCTGTTGAAAAAACCTTTTTCCATAGAACTCATGACATCTCCCAACTACACTTTTTCTATTTTTAAACATTGACATTGCTAACCTGTCTGTAATTTCTTCTGTCCAGTGCCATCCTGTGCTGCCAGAAATGCTTGAAGAAATCTGGTAAGATTTCATCTTTAATGTACTGAGGCTCAACACCATCTGTTCCACAACATTGTTTCACCACCTGCAGACCAAAAAAGGTACCATCAAGCAACAATCAATTTTAAAACCTCATAAGCTTGAGTGAACAACCACCAACGTTCGTTTTTTTTTTTTTAATACAACATATAGAACACCATGTTGTGTAGCACATAACCCAATAGTGCAATATACAGAATTTCACAAACCATTGTGAAATGGCGGCATGAAAACATTTCCCGGTTTGAAAACTACTTAAGAACATGTCACGTTAAGCAATTTTTGTGTTTGATAAAGTCTCAAGTGAGTACCGTAAACGTCCATGTATATATATATACTTTTTTTCACTAAATTGAAGCCCAAAATCAAGGGTGCGGCTTATCCACGGATACATCTGTGTTTGGAGATCGCAAACACCTTATTAATATTCATAAAGTCAAGAAATAAACATAAAAGAAACTGAGAGTTTGTTGCTGTTGTTCGTTGACTTAAAGTTAAAGGAGCCGTTTATGTCTTCGAGTGTTTATCGGCGAATCTTGCTCTCCACGAGTTCTTTCAAGCGATTAATTTTCACTTTACTCGAACAACTAAACACCAACCTACAAGGAATCTCCATTTTTTCAGTGACGTCTACGGCCAGTCAATTCCACGCATATCTTTCCGCCACGTGCGATAAAATACGCGAGTACTCACGAAGGAAATGGCCGACTATTGCATTGTTTTTGACCACTTTCCCGGCAAATTTGTCGACTTTGTTGTCAAGCTCCTGATCTGCCTGAAGTTTTTCGCCTATTGCGGGTTTTCAAATAACTTTATAGACGTGATATCCCCAAACAGCTGAGTCAAAGTAGATTTTGAACTGCGATGCTTTTTTGATCGACCCAGGCTCTGTCCCAGACTCCTCCCCAGATCGAAAGCTTGGCTACTAAGCACTCGTTCGTTTTGTTGCAATGGTAAAGTTTACGGCGTGTTTCGAAGTGATAATCTTGAAAAATTGGGTAAAAAGAGCATTTTAAGTTGAAGATGTCATAAATTCAAACAAAAAAGAAGGTACAGCAAATGAAATTTCACTTTCTTTAGACTTGATAAATGTGAAAGATGGCAGCAACTTCCGTGTCAGTGTTTTGACACCTTGATTGTTTGTCCTTGTTTGCTCATAGCAAATACAACTCTGCTGGTATTTAAAACTTTATTGTTTTTATTTTTTTCTAAAATCTGCCCTTCCAAATTGGGGGTGCCGCTTATCTACGGATGCGGCTTATACATGGACGTTTACGGTATTCATTGGCTTGATCTTGATCATAAAGGTTATTATTACATGAGTACAAAAGGCACAGTTAACCAATTTAACTGTACACTTTAGCTGGGAAAAAACTTTTTCAACAATAAATGTATTATTAAAGTCTAACATTTGTATTTCAGCTGTTGGAAAAGGCTACACATTTTTGTTTTATAAAAATATCAATTTTCAGTTTACACGAACTCAAAAACCACAGATCAATAGCCTTCTTGTTACCTTCAAGACAATCTTCTTCATTTCTTCGTCAGGACTCTGAAACTCACGGATCAAGATTAACATCACTTCCCTGGTGTAGTAGTTGGCATACTCAGCATCCATGAGGGAATGAGGTAACCAATGGCCTTTAAAAAGGCAGCAAGACCCTGAAATAAAACACTTTACATTAGGAAAACAAGCCATTTTTCATACCTCTTACCATTAATGTCACAAGCCACCCAAAATCATAGACCAGAAAGGATGAAACAGGACTAAATAAAACTACAGTAGAACCTTTTAAAAAGTAGAACATTTTAAAATTTAAAGAAAAAATGCACATACACTGCACTCTACCAGTCTTAAATAAGGAAAAAGTTTGACCCAAAACTCTTGTAGGCCACCTCCTGTAAGCAACCCGCTAGGCTTGACTACAGGAGGTTTGACTGTATAATTATGTGGACTACCATTTTTGTCTCTTGATGGAAAAACATAATGCTTTATTCCTCCATTAAAAATTACAAGACACTGGGCATATTCCATTCATCAACCAAACCCAACAATTCTAGGTTCTAACTACTTGCTATTTGCTGTCAGGACACAATTTCTGTTCCCACTGTCAAAAATGTAGGAAACCATATCTTAGACAGGTTTATTGTGAGGTTTGAGTCTAGGAAAAGTAGAGATTACACACAGTCTATAGAAGTAAAGAGACATTAGTAGATGTTCACCTTTCCTCTGTGCTGCCTGATGCCTTTCCACAGCGGCTTCAAGACACTATCAAATGACTCAATACCATAGGGTGTAGCAGCCTCAGCAAGAGCTGCCAAGGCAAGAGCAGTGATAGTTCGCACCTTCTGCTGCTCATCAACCAAGCCTAACAAAACCAAACAACACATATGTCAATGAAGAGTTAATATGATCATCACTTGAATGCCTCCAAGTGGAGCTGGATTATGTTCCTGAAATAGGAGGAAAAGCCTTACAACTATTCCTCTTACCCCAGTGATGATCAAGAGAATTATTGTCAAGGGATAACAAAGGCTAGGGTTGTTAACAATTGAAAAGCTTTCCAGACTTAGTCTACTAAAATGAAACCTGTTTTCATATATTTCTTTAACTATTTCAAGCAGAAGAATAGGAAACAGAAATTAGATTATGTGAAACAAAGTTGCAGCTTCTTGGCACAAGTTTATGCTACTGCTATTGTCCAAACACAAAGAAAAGATACAAGGAAACCTTTGGAACCAGAGTAGAAAGACAGACCAAAAAAAAAGCCATGACATTTGCAATGTGCAGTTCCAGAAAAGATTCCTACTTGTACCACAGAAGGGATTGGAATTTCCTGGGAAATTAAAGAAATGTATCAAGCTTAATTTAAATTTTCACAGGGGTTAGGGGGATGGTCTTAGATAAAATCCCTTCTGTGGGGGAGGTATGGATATTTTCTGGAACTATACAATATAAACTGTTGTACTATCACAGCATTTGATAATGGTGAATAGATGATGCTTAAACCATGTTATATAATTTTTTTTTAAAATAACATAAGTAACTTAAATTATTACAGATAGAGAATTACAGCATGTAGGATGTTTCCACAAGTTTAAAATAGGTATCTTACCATGTTCAATAATCTCAACCAAGTTCCTCAAGTGAGGTAAGATAGCACATCCCATCAAAATAGCTATCTGTTGCACAATTTTAATACCAGTGTGACGTGCCTGCCACGACTTCTTACTGCGACAGACAGCCTTCAAAAATGGCAGAAGGGATGGAATGCCAAGTGCAGAAGCTACAACAGCAAATGCTCTGCAAACAACAAAATTAATGAAAACAGTGAATTTTCTGAACAGCAAAGCAAGCATTCAAATAAGCTGGCAACTGGCATGTTTTACAGTGATAATAAAAGTGGTTTACCTTGCTGTAGTGTTACGAACATATTCATCAATGTTGTCAATGTCAGGCCTCATGGTTGAAATCATTGTTGCCAAACCAGCAGCCTAAAGAAAGTTGAAAGTGAGACATTTAATACTTGTAACATCCACAACACAAAAGAATGTTCCCTCATCTAATACACTATGTGGCTTTTTTGTCTGTCACTCAATGGGAAGGTTTATATTGATTTTACAAAATTGCTTCTTTCATTAACTATCTTCTCTTGTTGACAAAATTAACCTGCCTCTGTGATAACAAAAAAAAATGACACCTAGGGTTAAGTGTAATGAAAATTTAAATTCCAAGTTAAAAATGTCTTCTTTTGAGGTGCAAAAGCAATTTCTTTTTAAACTACCAATGCGCGATCGAGTATAGAGGACAAGGAAGTAAGAAAATTATCCCAAAAGGAAAATATGGTTCAATATTTATACAAGTTCTCTACACAAGTATCACAAGGAAGAAAGAGACAATAGTAAAGACATATGTACTACTAACCTTGGCCAAGTTGGAAATAATTTCACGTCCTTCAACTCTTGCATAGTAATCTTCATCGATCAACAGAGGCTCAATAACCACAAGGATCTGCAATAATCACAACACAGTTTAATCCTTGACTCATATATGAAAAATGCAGAACAAAGATATGCATCTTATTTTGCATTTTACCACCGTTTTCGTTGATATACAACTTTGGAAAACAAAACACCCACGGAAAAGTTTCCAAAATTTCCGTCAGTCTTGCGTGTTATCGACAGATTGGATCAGAATCCACCAATCGCAGCCACTAGTGTGACCTTTGGACCTTCTTTATGTCACGCTAGCAGGCTGTGATTGGTGGATTTCCGTCCAATCTGTTGATAACATGTATGATTGACAGAAATTTTAGAACGTTTCTGCAGGTGTTTTGTTTTCGAAAGTCATGTATCAACCAAAACGGTGGTAAGAAATGGTTTCATGTTTTGCTGCAGTCAATCATCTTACCAGACCCTCAGGAACAGACATTAACTTGAATGGTTTCAAAAGATCACATCTGTCAGCGAAGTTGTAATTGATCCACTTTGCTTTTTTTTGCAAGGTTTGTTGTTTTTAATTCGTGATTGATGGCAGCCAAAAATGTCATTGTAAGTGAGGTTTTGAACTTCAGTGTTTGCTTGTTATTGAAAGGTGTAGTAATAGAGGAGAAGTAACAAGATCACCTTGTGAACAAATGGCCGAACAAGATCATCCAGCTTGTACAAGATTCTGTCAATGACTTTAACCAACAAGTGACGTTCCTGAAGGGGAAAAATTTATGCTTGTTAGTGAGGCAGGAATAAAAATTATTAACAAATATATCAATCAACTTCACAGAGAGTCTGCTTTGGTTGAAGTTCAATATGGCTGCAAGGTTGACCCTGAAAACAATTTCCAGTTTGCTTACTTGTTGAAACAACTATTTTCGACACCCGTTTAACAAATACTGTCATGTAGGTGTCAAAGTTTATTGTGTTGTGTTTGCATACATCTTTAGTCACAAATATCTCACATGGTATCCACAACATGCTATAGATAAAATCACTCTCTTGAAATGACAAACAATTACTTGGTTACTCTCATGTAGCATCTTGTAAACTACATTTAGAAGGAGTGTAACAAGACAAACTTCAGCATGTAAACAAAGAAATACATTTAAAGTTAAGGCAATCACAATTTAGCTTTAACCATTGGCTACTTACCTGATCTTCAAGAGTTGGTGACATAAGAAGAGGAAGGATCTGATTGAACAATGGTCCTGCTCCAAACTCACGAGCTTTGTCAGTGATCTGACGCAGGGCAGCCTTTCTCATGGGTGGTGTGCCATTTTTGATCTTCAAAAGGAGTTTCATGATCTTTCGCTCCTTTAACTCTTCAGGGCTTAATGTGCTCTCATCAACATCAACCTGGGAATACAAACAACCTCTGGTAAGCTGCTGCATATGTATTAAGCCAGTACAAAAGACATTTGCCTAATGCACTTCACACTAAAAATCAGAGGTCCAAGTTTAAGTCAGTCAATTGTTCTTGTTGATACTAATGGATGACACTTCTTTCACAATGCTTCTCTACAACCAGAAGATGTGATGGGTAACAATACTATTCTATACTAAAGAAACAGCTTAGCACCACTCTTTTCATCAAATTTAAATGACAAAACTAGGAAATACACAGACCAAAAAACCAAGAGACAAAGGCAACCTTTAAAATCACACAAACCATACATGTATTATTGTTGCTAGCCTGCGAACAGGCTCCCAGCGAGTTCGGAAAAAAAAAAATTCGTTGAGCGAGTGGGAGTCGTGAATCCGCGAGCGAAGCGAGTGGGACGCGGGGGAGCCTGTAGACATTGTTTTCAATGTACCGTTCCGCCCCTTTGTGATTAGCCTGTTACATATCTGTCAAGGAGATAATTAAACCTGACAAATTTGATGGGTTTCCCCGCGCTGATGAATCGGCTTTTTAATGATGGTAAATAAAGTAGACAGGTAAATAAAGTAGACAGGTAAATAAAGTAGACAGGCCAAACACGACTCGTACGAGAAAAGGAGAAAACTAGAGCCGTTAGATCGTGCTAGGCGGCAAGTTTTAAGAGGTCTACAATCAGAACTAAGCCGAACAATGGCATATACAACACACAACACAGTCGACAGACTTGCGCGTAATGAGTTAAATTTAAATCCTGTGGTACTAGAACAATCAAAGGAGAAATCAACCTATACATCGAGCTCCAGGAACATAAGCTCGATCAGATAGCTGCAAGAAACATTAGAATTTCTTTAGACAAGCCTTAAGCGTTCTCGAAGTAAAGCTACGTCTCCGAAGGAAAACCAGGAGGGCAAATATATGACACCCGCGATAAGAATCTACCTACTGTACTTGCAAACAGTTCTAATCATAGCCGGGCAGAATGCGGGTAAGCAACACGTTCACAGTAAATGTCGTACATTGTATTTTATCCCTTAAAAGAAATTACTTGGAGACTTAAAAACAAATCTTGCAATAGAAATGAGCCAAAACAATACACCAACACATGGCAAATTATTCAAAGAAGCAACACGCAGATAACAGCGGAAATCATGCAGACCTATGACTTCTTAAATTTGCCGCCTAGCACGATCTAACGGCTCTAGTTTTCTCCTTATAACACCATACGAAATGCCTTTCATAAAGAAGAGTGAAGCGACAAAAAGGTCGAAAGACCGAAAAATAAACGGCAAATCTACAAATGGCACGAACCGTTGGAGTCGTGTTTGGCCTGTCTATTTTATTTACCATCATAGACGCGGCAGCAATTGAAAAATTAGGCTCTTCTCGAAACCAGTCGGTAGAATTCCGAAAACATCGCGCTTCTACCCCACAGTTTCCAGTCATAGCTTCTGCTCACGTTTCAAACCAGAGATATAACGAAAATGTTGCAAAGAATTGCTCAAAGCTGCTTCAAATTCGTCGTCAGTGAACTGCACGCGGAAGCCATTGTTGACAGTATCGGCAAGAATTATGCTAATTTACAAGCAGTCGTCAAGATCCGTCAATTATTTATCTCAGAGCTGTCAACAGTCATCGATTGAACCAATCAGATCTTGATACCAGGAGCTGGTATCATGGAACGGCGGCATCAATGGAATGTCTACAGGCTCCCCTGCGGACTCCCTCCTCACCAGACCGCTCCCGGCTCGTCCCGCTCGTCCTAGATTGCACTCGGTTATCTCGCCCTAAACCCAACCGAACCGGGAGCCTGTTCGCAGGCTATATTGTTGCTGTAAGTCCTTGCAGACCCTTATATGGTTATTTTTAGGCAAACAGTGCTCCTCCAAATTGTTCAATTATCTAGTCCGTACTATGTATGTAGTAATGCTGGGTATGCAAAACAATTGTTGTTGCTGTAGACAAAAACCAGGTACTAGATGGTGTCAACATCTCTAATACCCAAGTTAATTAGCATCATCAACATCATCATCATCATCATCATCATCATTTATTTGCCTTTATGTTACAACAGATAAAAAAAAGGAAAAAAATAAGATAAATAATAATAATAACAATAATAATATACAGCAAGTTGTTAGGCGAGGAGACCTCAAGAAACCACCAGGCTTATAGGAGAGGCCACCTCGCATGCACTAAAGTTGAACATCCCAAGTGACCCTAATGTCAAAGTCAACCACAACAGCAATTTACATATACAGTACCGCTCAAAAGTAAGTTACCACCCCTCGTCTCGTTTCTCGCGAGACGAGACTCTCGCCTCGCGAGAACCATTGAAGCGTATATTTTGGCATAAATTACAAGCAGTTAGCTTGCAGGGAAACGATAAATTCTTGCGACACGGAGAAGTTTGCTCTGCGAGGGCATCTGTTTTTTCGGGCTCTTGTTTTACACGCCGCTTCAAGAGAAACGAACTTAGACTTACAAGCAAAAAGCGTAAAAGGAAAAGATGAAAAATTAACACCAAATACGTTCGCGAAAACTCCCGTTCGGCGGTTGCTTAATTTTTTTCATTGCAGCGTATTGACTTTGTATACTAGATATAAACGTCAGCTTTGAATGGAAATTTGCTAGACCCAGTACTATCATCGCTAATGAAGAAACTGGATGGAAAAAATTGTTCTAAACTCAAATCAAGACGTTAGCGAAAGCGCTTGCGTGCGAAATTGGCGAGTTGTTTCCGGATTATTTTTAGTCCACAGCGCAGCGAATTTGCATATGTGTGCTTGTCTTTTGAACTCGGTTTTGAATCGAAACTAGTTGTTTTTATGTATAAAACTGAATGTAAACAATCTTATAAATCGAAATAATTTATTAACTCCTGGAAACAGAACTTCGGTAAATCCATCTGACAGAAAGAAAGTGAACTTTGATTACATAACAAATCGAAACGTGACATGCACGCGTCCTTTCTTAACGCATGTGGAGGAGGTGAAATGGCATGCAGAAGAATTCAGTTTGAAAACTGAAAGTTTTGTTGATTTTAGTTCAAGAAAGTTCAAGTCTGTTAAGCGATGGATAGAAAAATTACGACCTTTTGGTTGAATGAATTGTGTTGGTGCTAAACTCGCGTAGCAACTATAAAGTTAAACAAATTACAATGTAGTCTCTTGATCGATTGATAAAACGCTTTCGGAGAACCCGAGGGAAAGAAGAGAAGCGTATTTATTTTTAAAACAACAAAATGGCTTTACAGAAATTTCAATAGCAAATGCTGCATGATAAGCTGTGTCACAGAACACACTTAACTGCAAAGTTACCAAAGCCCGTCGATCATCGATAGAAAACAACAATTTGGTCCAGTCGGCTTCAAAACTTGTAAACGGTTGTAAACCACTCGCAAGCCAAGAACTTTCGGCGTTTGCTCATAACATGGCACTTTAAACTCTTTTCGTCGATACTTTCTTTCATGTACAACGACCTTTCAACATTAAAACGACCTAAAGGTTAGTGAATTCATTTTATCACGGCGATCGCGGCTTGGCAAAAGAAGCCGCTACACTGATCGATCAGCAAAAGAAGCCATTTCAACGTACAGGTCTAGACATACTATGAAAGCGATGAATGATATATTTTTGATTTAAAACTGAAAAGTTTGTAGCATATTCACAAATACCATTCTCAAGCCACAAAGATTTGAGGATTTTAAGAGTTACATCTTTTTAATATGAAGGTGGTAAACAACAGAATTCGGGGCGCTGGTGCGCGCATTCGTCAGATTGCGAAAAAGTTTTGCTGCGTTGTTGCTGCAGTGTAAGCAATAGGCTACTAAAATCTCTCGAGAAGTTCAAGCAGCCGTACTTTCAGTTTTTTTAAGCTCTCGCGAGACGAGAGTCTCGTCTCGAGAGACGAGAGTCTCGTCTCTAGAGACGAGAGTCTCTTCTCGAGAGACGAGAACCTCGTCTCGAGAGACGCGATTCTTGTCTCGCGAGAGGGTGGTAACTTACTTTTGAGCGGTACTGTACATAATAAGAAAAAACTGTTCACAAGAGTGTTCCGAAGACTTACCAATAGCTTGTCAAAGTACTGTACGTCATCAGGTTTTAAATATGGCAAATTACCAGGAGGTTGATCCTCAACTAGTTTAGCTGATCTGTCTTCTTGCTGCACAAAACAAAGAAAATGAAATGATTATCAACAAAACCACTAAACCATTCAAAAGAAACAAAAAAAGAACAAGGCTTCCTGATATAGAACCAAATAATTAAGGATAACAGTTTATACATCCACCACAGTAAAATCATTGTAAAATTCTTCTTTCATTTTTAAGGCTTTTTTTTTTTTCAAAATGATGAGTTACAATCAGATAGAACACAAGTAAGCCATACCTGAATAAAAAAGCCGCTGCCCCCTATAGGAGTTGGTGTAGCTGTCAGCTTGCGGGAAGGAGTTCTAATGGGTTGATAACCAGGAGGTGGCTCAAGAATCTGCAAATTTACAAATTAAAATTTTGCTGTTAACAAAACAAATTCAGCTATATGCTGCAGAAGAAGTGTTTTAACAAGAAAATGCATAATCACCACATCATGTACTAAATAAAGTACATAAAATTACGGAAAACTGTGCAACCTGTGGAAATTACCCTTTGCAGGCATTCTCCAGTCAAAGGATATAGTACCGGTAAGTGATACATGAACCTGTTTTGTCACAATAAAAACAAGCTATAAATCTATGCAAATGAGCGTGCTGAATACTGCAAGAGGCTATTTAAAAGGTGCCATTTCATATATAATTCATGCATTGCCTCTTACAATCAGAACATTCTCTGTTCAAGAGTAAAGTAAGGACTTTTAGCTCTCATATTTGTGTACATTGCACATTTAGGCTGTAGTTTGCCGTCACACCATGGTTAAAATTTAAGAGGGTGGGGAGAATTCAAGACAGTTTGCAAATCCTCAACTACGTCTCGGGTTTGCATAACTTTTGCGTATTTTCCTAACCCCCTGAGTGTTAAGATGAGGCTCTGTAAACACAGAAAAAGTGCCCTATTGCTTTTATAAAACAATTCTTAAGACTACCCGCACATGTGAAAGATCACAACCGTGTTTACATACTCTCATCTAAACACACCTATCGATTAGTGAGAGCATACGTAGTGGCTCAGTTATTATTTTTGTAATTTCCTATATTGCATGTTCTTAACCCATGTCATCAAACACCCAAATACAAGTCAAAACCAAACCTTGTATCCTTCTTTGGGGAAAAACGAATCCAGCTCATCGTCAGAGAGGTATCTGTTTCTTTCGTCAATTTCCCTCTCCCAACGATATGCTTGCATCTGTTCTGGTGTCATGGCCATGTGTCCTGGTGTGGGTGTTTGCATCTGCATAGCAGCAGGCCCAGCAGGGGTTACTCCACTGGTGCCAATCATTGGAGTTGTTCCACCCATTTGACTGGCAGGTGTCTCATCCCATCTGGATCGTCGCTTACTACCTGGAGTAGGTGTGGCTCCTGGTGTTTCTGCACCAGTACGGTCAGTTCTGGGAGTCTCTGCCCAGCCTGGAGTGGCATGCCCTGGGGTCTCACCTATAAAACAATAAATTATTGGATGGTTAACCTTGTGATATAGAGTACAACTCTTTTGTTTTCATGACTATAGAGCAAGCAAAATCCAATTTGACCTACGAGGTAATCACAAATCAAGACACCTAAAATCCTCTGTCATGAACAGAACCTTTAGGGAGACAGTCCTGACAATCTCAAGAAACAATCTACATGCAAAACCAATTTCTTGCAAGGCCAACAACACAAACTAAACAAAAGCAGTCAGGAGAGTTTTAAGTGCAATCATAGAACAAAAATGTTTAAAGTTCAATGAAATGGTCTTAACAGTTTTATTCCATTACCAACAACATAGTCCTGTGAAGTGCTTATGGTAGATAGATAGTTGTGAAATAACACACATAAAGCACTGAAAAATACAACAAACCTCTCTCAGTCTTTGGTGTCTCATCCCAACGATTCCTTCTTGTTGATGAAATGCCTAACAAATTAAACATTGACCATTTAAAAAAATAGAGTAGCAATCTTGAAAAAAAACTGCGTACTTTATTCAAGAGCTTTTGAATATTTGTATTGTATATCACAATTATTCTAAGAGCAAAAAGGTTTCAAACAACACAAGTGTAATGGTGTGACTGCATGTGTAGCTGTACGAATGTGTGTAATGAAGCCATAATAGATGTATATGGAGAACTGTACATGAAAGTGTAACACAGAGAAAATTAGATGACATTGTACATGACCATGTTTTCATCTCACAATAGTCAACTTTAACAATTGGACATGAAATAATGTATTCCTGTAGAGTGTATGATACAAGACTAGAGGTAAGAGCAGTCGCCTACTTTTGTTCAGCTGATCATTTTCTAAAGCAGCTATTATCTTGGTATATGTTCGTTTACAGAAGGTGCTCAACGCCGCTGCTCGATTAATCTTTAGGATTCCCAAGTTTGATCACATTTCGCCCGCCTTATTTCATCTTCACTGGCTTCCTGTGGCTTATCGCGTTCATTTTAAGCTGTTACTTTTGGTTTACAAATCTCTTAACAATCAAGGCCCACAATAAATTCAAGAATATTTGCAGCCATACTCCGTTACTGGTCACGACCTACGTTCCTGCGACCAGGGCCTCCTTAAGATCCCCAGAACTAATTTTAAGACTTTTGGTGATCGCGCTTTTGCCCGCTCCGGCCCATTTCTATGGAACAAACTGCCGCGTGAAATTCGAGACAGCCAGAGTGTAGTCATTTTTAAGTCCAAGCTTAAGACATATCTGTTCAAGCTGGCTTACAATTTGTTGTAACATTTTAAATAGTTTTAACATTTTAATATTTTTAAATTTAATCGTTTAATATTTTTGATATTCTTATATAATAGTTTGTAAAGCGCTTTAGAATATTTTTATAATTTTAGCGCTTTAGAAATGTAAATTATTATTATTAATTATTATATGTATATTGGTAGACAAGTACATGTAAATCCTTAATAGATTCTCAAGTTAAACTTGCTAAATGGAAGTCAGTTCACCTTTGTCAACCTCAAGTTGATAATTGGCTAAACAATTTTGTACAAGAGTGAGTTCTCAAGATTGTGTTTACTAATATAGAGGTGAAGCAAGAGCAACTAACAGCTCAAATTCTTGTGATTTCTTTGACGATCTTGCTAACAGATTCAGCATAAAGTTGACTTCTGAATAAGTTACGATCTATATCCAGGGGACTGTGATTCTGGCTTAGCAGATCTTAATTGAAAGATAAATGTACTATCACTTTAGCAAAGCACAAGCACAACAAAGCGCCTTCACCTGGTGTGGTATTGCCACCTGGTGTAGCACTGGGCGTGGCATGTCCAGGGGTCACATGGCTGGGTGTGGACTCCCAAATCCTTGTACTTGGGGTTGCCCCAGGAGTCTCTGAACCAGGTCTATGAGGAGTGACTCCAGGAGTCTCTGAACCTTTTGGACGCCCAGGTGTCTCATCCCATCGACTGGCAGAAGGAGTGGCCATCTGTGTGTTACAAAGAAACATCAGAAAATGTTATCACTTTGACCCTCAGCATATTAGTGGGCTGAAAAATTTCTGGGTTAACTATCATTCTGTATGAAAGTACAATTCTTATGTTGAGCTGTTAGTAAAACACCTAGTAATGAAAATCCCAGTGTTTAGACAATAGTTATTTCATGGTATCTAGTGGGAAAGTGTACTTAAACAAGAACCGCAGTGCGGTGGTAACCGTGCTTTAAAACTCACGGTTACTCACTGTCTGACTGCGCTTTTATTATTTTTTTAATCTTTATGCGAACGTTCAGCTTGTTAAACGTGACATAGTTACCGCGTAATCTACTGTTACATAACAACCAAGTTTCATTACATGAAACGTGACAAGCCTTTCAGCATATGAAGGTGTTGTGTTACAAAAGGTTTGTATTGAGAAAAATGTCAATAGGCATTTTAGCCTAAATTTTAGTAAATGTTGTAATAAAAATAACTGACCTCAATGCCTTGTTGTCTTATCTTTAGTCATCTTGCTTTTCAGTCCGATTCGAAACCTTTTAAGCAATTTATCGCTTTTTGAGTTTCCCCCCATAAGAAGAGTAAAAGCTACATACTCGATTCTAAAGTGATCCTGCTCAAAGCGAAAATAGACTTTGAGGCCTGCCAGCCACCCCAATTCCTCCACAGAATCATAGTACAGGGTTAAGCGCCCCGTTCCAATTTAATTGCGAGCCAAATTCATCTTCACAGCGCAGGCTACAAAGCTCTGGATTTTTAGTATATTGACGGGTCAACAGAAGCCGCCGCCGTCATCTACTGTTACATAACAACCGAAATGTGACTCTCGCTGCCTAGCATGATTTGTAATCCGAGAGGTTTGTTTACGTCTAAGGAAAAAATACCTTGACCTTTCAAACGATTCACTTATGTTAAACGCTGCCTGGCGTTTTGCATGCAAGACGAAAATACAGTATAAATCTGGATAATTTCAGTCTTAGCAGCCAGCAACTGGTCCCAAATTACATTTGTTATCCTTGCAAATGTCCTGACGTTCATCTCTGAGGGATTTTGGCCCAATTTTGAACAAATAAACGTTTCTCCCTGCGGCCATTTTTTGTCTGAATAGTTAATTCACTAACTTAACAAAACTCTCCTAAGGGGGGGATATGACGAAAAGAGCTGAGAAATGGCCTGTAATTAGCTAAGGATGACATCATCTGGTGACGACATTTGGCTGAGTGGGAGTATGGGTCTACTTACAGACAAAACTAAAAAAAAATAATAAACAGAAGCAAAACCATGAACCGCGCCTGCCTACGGCTGCGCAGTTAGTAAATCTGAGTACTTGAGGCAAATGCATGATCCTGTTGTTCTCTATTGTAGCACAGTTGGTAATCAGGGGTTTCATTAAGTTTTTGTGCAGGAGGTCAGTGGGGGTTTTCAGCCACGCATTTTTAGTTTTTCTTATGAAAGAAAGTAAGAAGAGATGACGAAAACAGCCAGCCAAATTGATGGCTAAGTATCGTTCACAGCCGGTCAATTTCCCCGGTGCCCAGCCCTTAATGAACCCCCTGGGTAATTATTGATTAATGGCAGTTCAAAAGCTACTACTACATCTTTCAAACAAAGAGTTTTAAGTGTACTTGCCAAGGGGTATAAATGGAGTGGAGATTGATTCAAGCTCTAAACATGATGTAGTTGTTTACAATTAATATACTTCGGTAGATGTATACAAATTAAAAAGCTACACAGCAAATTTGTGTTGAAAAATTTGTATTTCTTACTTCAGCTTGATCCCAACTAGACTTCTTCTTGGCTGGTGTGTCATCCCCAGAAGCCTGCTGGTCCCATCGACGACGCTTTCTCTCTGTGAAAACAATAGTTTAAGGAGAACAGGATATCAATAACCTTGTTAATATAGTTACATTCCACAACTTACTGGCAAAACTATGATTTTAAGAGAAGCCACAAAGAGTTGAAATTTGTCTTAACATGTATGCCCCATTCTCATTACCAAGAAGCGAAACTGGAGCCTTAAATTCCTAAGAATGGTCAATGCTTTTCTTCCAAGGTCAGCACATTAGCTAGTGAATTGAGCACAAAGAGTAGGTATTCACCAGTTAAGAAAAGAGTATTGAATTAATGGAAGGGTTTAAAAGCAAACCTGGCTTTGCTGCAGGTTGAACCTTCTGTAATTCTCCTGATGCTGCTTGGTCTCTGAGATGACGGAATATTTCTGCCTGGAAATGAAATATGCATACAAACTGTTACTTTGTTCAAAAAACTTGTTGATGGAAGAAAATTGAACAAAGATACATCTCTCCTTGTTTTATCTGATCATATCACACCCTCATTGGAAATACAATACTTTGGATAAGTCTGTTATTTGGTAGCATGTCTTTTTCCAGCTTTTAAAGATTTGATAACAATTCAATAACAAATTCCCCTACACAGTTTAATATTCATAAAAGACAGATCTAAAATTAGGGTGAACAATAAGTAAGGACAGTCTGATGAGCTAGAATTAAACGAAATGCTGACTTCTATAATGGTATAATTTTATCTGTAAAATTAAAAGCAAATTTTGAACAAGCAGACTGACTCCATCGGCAAAAAGTTATTTTTATAGTGTAGATTGCATAATTCACACCTTCCATAGCTGTAATTGGAGCCAATTATTCTTTTTAGAGGTGATAAAATGGTTCAACAAAGAAAATGTCACCTCCGTCAGTCTTTTACCAGCTGAATTAATTTTTGGTACGAAAGTTGACACTCCAAGCAAGGAATCAAACATTATCAGAAAGTTAAAGTTCACCTTGTTATATGCCAAATATTCTTTGTACAATCAGAAATTAATGCATGGCGAGATATCAGTAAATGAATTTATAGCTAATCTTAAGTATAAATTTATTTTTGAAAAACTTTCTGGGTAGCCGAAGCAACGATGTTAATACAAGTAGGAATGAAAGGCACTAGTTACAGAGTCAACGATTATACATATCAACTCGGTTATTTATCTCCCCCTTTTACCTCTCATTCCCCTATTTCTTTTTTCTTTTGCTTTCCCTCCACAGTTGACGTTCTTTTGTACAACCCAATTTTATTGTAACCTTCTCCTTGTTTTTTTTAGCTGTAATTAATATTTGCATGAATTTAAAGCTGATCTTTAGTGTAACTCTTAAACAATTTTTGTATAGTTAATAGCCGTGTAAATAGGAGGATAAAGTAGAAGTTATAGTTCCAGTTAATGATATGTGTCAATTTCGTTATATGTATTTTTTTTATTGCAAGGATGTAAATAGTTTATTGTAATTTGAGTATTGTAATGTAAATGGCGTAAATAATGTAATTTTGTAAAGCAAGTAAATTAAAAAAAAAACAAAGAAAAAAATAGTGTAGAGTATTTTATCCTTGTTATATCATTTGAAGTTTTTAAATTAAGGAAAAAATAGTCCTATTATCTTATCTAGCCTTTTGCATTTTAGAGCTTTTATCAGTTACATTTTGTAAAACTGAGTGCCAACATGTATTTACAAATTTTTATTTCTTTTCAAATTCCCATGTCTTTCTGCTCATACACAATCACTTGAAAATGATTTCAGAGAGAACTAAACCTTGTTTTTACTGCTAGTTTTTATCGTATAGATTAAATGGGTGTATTGTTTATTTTTAAGTCATAGCGCACCTGATCTCTATGAAGATCCTGTTCTTGCATAATGTCCTTATAGGTCCTAACATTTTTTAAAGAAGCTGGATCAGGCGTTTTTCCACCTAGAAAAATAAAAATAAAAAGCAACAACCATATTAACACTTGGCGAATTCCCCAATACAACACCACGTGATAACAATTCATTACTACTGCAGCTTAGTAAAAAAGTCCAGAAAATGAAGTGAACAAGTTTTACATGGTGAATCATTGGTAAAAGATAGTTTACTGCAATACTATTTCCTTAAATGTTGTCCAATGTTTCTTTACAGATTGCTAGCCAGTCCCTAGATCTCTACATTAGCAGTTCATTTGTAACTACAGTCTTCAAAGATTTCGGGACCAGCAGGCATCTCTGTCAACACTAAGCTGCTAGTTGTAAAAAGACAAATCACAACTGGACACAAGACATCAACACATGTACAGTGAATATATTGTCTGGAAAGGTGGCTGCGGCAAGGTAACACCAACCCAGTGGCTAGTCTTGTGATGAGTTGAAGCACTGACTGGCATCATATCCTGGCATGGAGTTAGTTGAGAAAACCAAGCTCTTCTCCTAATAAATAATTCTTCAGAGGTCAGTAATCGACCACTGTGTAGCATGAGTACTGGCTTCTTTATTTTCAATACCTTACTGTATACTACTGTATTCTTACTGTGTTCTTTAAAACTTTGCAAATTTCAAGATTTTTTCATCTGTCTGCATATAAATATCCATGTGAATGCATGATGCCCTTTCGTTCTTAGAAAATAGCAAGAGATACTTCATTTGTCTTAGACAAATGAAATCAAAATTATCTTTGAAGTATATTTAACATCCAGACAAGACATTTGAAATTCAATGTAGTCCACAGTTTTGGCTGATATCAATGTCAAGAAAATAAAGGAACTTTGATCTGCATTCTGAATATTTCAGATCTCCTTTACCTTATTCAAATAAAACCAAAAAGCAGCAGATCTACTGAATCCTTCATGATTACATTTTTTATACTACTTTAAAAATTTAGACTGCAACTGTAGTACTATGTTTTGTTTCCATGTTGGTATACAAGACCCATTCATCTCATCCATGCAATAGCTACAACCAATACCCAGACTTGTAACAATATTTGTAAATAACCAACAATAGAGTCATTTACTCTTGCTTATATTTTGTGCAGTTGATGAGTGAAGTTTCCAGTACTCACCGCTGAATGGAAAAAAGGGGTTCAGGAGTAAGTAAAATGAAGTCAACAGTTCCTACTTTACTCACATACAAGCTGTTCAGAGCAGTTTTTGAATGACAGCATGAGTTTTCCTCTAAATGCACTCAAAGAGTCTAACAGGTCAATAATAAATCATACTTAAACACTGCAGTGGGACTGCATTTAAATCAAAACTCATCATAACTGGTTTGGTTTATCCCTCGATTAGGTCATAAAATACAGGTAAGGTGTTTTGTTTCAACAGATAAGATTAAATTGTGTTCATGAATATTCTAAACAAAATACTCTGCTTACCAAGCACAGAGTCAGCATCATAAAATGAATCATACCATAACAGCCTTAAACAAAAACTGCTCTAAAAGCCAGTCACTCAATTAATACTATAGTATAAAAACAAGAAAGCCTCTTGCCAGAAACCAAATTGAATTTAGAGTCTATATACCATAACAAAATGTATTTTGCATTATGTTTAGATAAAGAATGAAGCAAATGTAAATGTCAACAGACTAAGGATGGTGACACAAAACAAAAATGGGTTGGTATCAATGCCATGGGACCATTGTTATTTATTATACTGGTCATGTTGGCATATTTATAATCCAAAGAAGCCAGAATTGGATGTACAACAAATTACTAGTTTCAAAAAGACAATACAACAGTGATTCCTGGCATGAAGCTTCCTTGAGTTGCTGATTGAACTAAGAATGTTTGAAGAACAAATACTCAGAGAAAAACTTTCATATGAGAGTATCATTGAGATTTTCAAGCAACAATCATTTGGCATGACCAATTTACAATAAAATGTGAGGATAGTGTTGAGAAGTCTGTTCAGGTCAGATAGATGATAAACTCAGTAAAATAATGAAATAAAGGGATTTTAACTGACTAAAAGCTGCCACACAACTAAATTTTGAAATTTGGTTTGCAAAAAAACTTGGATTTGTTGACAATATGTTCTGCAAGTATCTTTATTCTAAATGTATATACATTCAACACAACTTCGCAACAAAATCAAACTTATTGAGACAAGGGTTAGGGTTGTGTGAGAGATTTGCTCTCTTGAGCTAAGATACAATCATTTCCAGGCTCTAACCAATGTGTTCAACAGAATAATGAATTGGAATACTTATTAACTATGTGTTAAATCAATGACAGTAAAAACCATCTATACGCAGCAACGCACTACACAAGTTAAAAACAAGGATAAGACTTTAAGGGAGAAGGAAGTTGATAACACCTACCATCTGCAAAAGGATCATGTCTGGGGGGTGAAATCACCATCATTCTTCTTCTTGCTCTGTATTCATCTTCCTGCTCGGCAATTGTCGGCTTCTTGTGCTGTGCAAATGGGTCCACCTAAAGAAAATACCACACAGAAAAAGTCTTGACTATTTTATTACACTGCATTACTATGCTTTTCAATAACAAGTGAACTCTGAAGTTCAAAACCTAACTAATAATTGTGTTTCTACATCTGGGTGGCGAGATAAGCTGTGAGCCCTTACACCACAACACTCAGTAATATTGAGGTACACTCACATGCTCTGCTGACTTTGCTATGTCATTCAATAACGCAGCTGGAGCTGTGTAACTGTTTCTTGATGGATGCATAATAGTGGTGGAGTAGTCATCTTCATCCTGTCATGGTGAAACAATCAATGGTACAACAAATAAGTAACAGTCTTAAGATGATTCTCAGAGATAAAAATTAGCAACGAATTTTTTTTAAACCTTCTCTGAATGTTCCCTTTCGAGCACTGTTTCAAAAAATGCAATGAAAAATAGGTCACCAACCTTGCAAAAGAGATACATGTATGATGGGTTTTTTTGCCCCATTTATGCCTGTACGCATGTTAATCATGCATGTTATTCAACGGTCCACGTTACATTTTGTGGTAGCTGGAAGCATGGTTTATTGAAGTACTACTTAAGAGAAAACTTGACAGGGTGAAAGTCTGGAGCATATGGAACAACACCATAACATTTGTGGAACAAATTGCACCATTTAGAACAAGGTGGACATAAAGCGTTCGTTGAGTCGTCGTTTTCGTGGTCATAATTTGCGATGTAGCAAGGCATGATGATCACTATATTAATAGAATGTACAAGAACAAGACTCACATCTTCCTGCTCATTTGGAGCAATATCAGCAGAATAGCCCTCAAACCTGAAATGAAATAGACATCAGTCAATACAAAAATACCTTTCCTGACACAAAACATCGTATCAAAGAACCACAATCACAGCTTTGGCAATAATACATTTGTTTATCTATACATTTGAAATGTGCACAATTAAATACATACAAGTGTAAATCTCTAGATATTACAAATCTTCAAGTGACTCTTAAGGTAGTAAAGTCCATCTCAGGGGTTACATCAAAGGCAGGGTACCTAGCAAATGGACCAGCTATGAAGATGATTTTGATTGCATGGTTTGACCATCTGGAGGAAAGTTTTCTTTTAAGAATTTTATTTCAAAAAGTTTTGTCAATAAAATCCCTACCATCTAACAATTAGCCCCAGTTGTTTGAAGGCTGAATAATGCCATGCCGCCCCTAACCCCCATGCGAAAACCCACCCTTAATTTCCTGTGCCGCCCGTAACCACCCGAGAAAAGGACATGGGGACAATTGCCTTTCCTACCCTCCCTGAAGACTGTTTGGTTCTCTTATTGTTCTATTGTTCTTGAGGACAAATAAACCAATCAGAATCGACTTACTGAGCATATTTTTAAAGAACTTTAGGGGTTCTAGAAAGATGGTTTTTCGTCTTAAAATCATGCGCTCGATAAGCGCAGTAATCATGACGCATTGCAGGCCAAGTCTACAAACTTCCAGGGTCTTGTTTTCATTCCTAAAATGGAGAAAGTACTTCTTTGGCACTGAAAACGGAAAGGAAAAACAAATCGATGTTTAGGTGGTCTCAGAATGGAAGATCAAGGTGTACAGAGTTCTCAAACCTTTCTGGTGAGGAATTTTTCCTTCCTTCAACCGCCACAAAAACTTGACAATCGGTGCGCTTTCAAGTGAGTTTTGAATACAGATCGCGGATTTAAAGCAGCTTCCCGGACTTTAGAAAACAAAAATGGTAATGTACAATATTACTTCAAAGTTGAATTCAACTTTTAGAATGATAGGCAAAGCCATGGCCGACAAAATAACTGCAAAACTTGTCAGCAAAAACTCAAGCTTTCGCTTTAGCGTGAATAATTAATTCGAACATGTGGTCATGCAGCGAAGCACGTCTGCGAAATTTTGAACATTTTTTTGCTTGTAGATGAGTTTTTTGCCTCATGTTGAATGAAAATTTATTGTTATTGAGCTTCCTGTCACGTTTCTTCCATTTGGTTGCCTTTATTTGGGGATTTTAGGCTTTGAAAGTGAACAGTATTTTTGCCCGCTCGATTTCTGTATATTTAATTTACGGTGACCCGCATGGTTTGTTTGTTTAGTTTATTCGCTTCGCTCAAATATATTTTATCAAGTCTTATTCAGCTACTACAGAACTCCTGAGAAAAGAACTAAGTGTGCACTAAATTAACACAGTTGAAATATGATTTATCTCAAAATAATTGGCCTTTTTTGGTGTCTTGTTGATGTACAACTTTCATTTTTCTTGCGTTGCATTGTATTATTTCGTCATGCGGCAAAGAAATTTTCAGATTTCTTCTTTTTAAATTGGGTTTTACATTGTGTCTTTTGCCTTCATTTTCTGGTGTTTTCTCAAATGTTTTCAGTGATAGTAAAAGAATGGAAATTCTGTGGTATCCGGTCTTGTTTTGTCCTCTGAAGTAAAATATTAACTCATTTTTGCATCTTCAATTTTCTCGGCTTTTGTCGCGCGGCAAAGAAAAAATATAATTTCTTGTTTTCTTAGAAATTCTACACATCATATTGAGTTCTTTTTGTTGATATTTTTTAATTTTTGGCCCTTCAAATATTAAACTTTAAATAAACGAAGTCTTTAAACCTGATCTTGTGTCTGTGGTTACTGTGCATATGGTTTATTTTTAGCACTCGCGCTGGCTCTGGAATGTCAAAAATGCCCCGGGAATTTAGGGGTGTGTCGCGTGCAATTTCATTAGGGAGTCAATGGGTTAACAAAGCAAATCATACTATCAGCTGGATAATGAATGGATAATGAATAAAACCTTTCCAGGCAGGTTATATTCAACAATGTAAGTGCTGGATGGGGTTATTGAATACAACTACAGCTGTACCATGATTTTGCAGCCACATCCAAAAGGGACATGGCCCCTGCTTGGGATCTTCAAAGTATGGGTTCAATTCATCACAGGGGAAAAGATAGTGCAATTTTTACCACAATACTTTGTGCACCTAACAAACACAATTAGGCACTGTCAAAAAATTTGAAATTTATAGAAACTTTTGTAGCACTTACTCGCTCACTCACCCACAAGGTCCAGTGACACATAGGGACTCTTTGCAGCTTTTTATAAGCATCAATACATTTTTGTGCCATAAGAATTTTAGGTAAACATGCCAATTGCCATCCATTTTTTGATATGGTTGATTGCTTTTGATATGTTTATTCACTTCATTAGTGTTCTGTGCCAAAAAAGACCCAGTCAGAGTAGCTACCACTAACATTTTATTGACAAGTTAAAAATCATGGCATGACTTCCCCCCATACACTGTAGGCCTTATCACGGTTTTCGACGCCATCTTGACGGGTAGGCAAAGCAGTCAGAAATTACAGTGTTTGTATGGGAATCCGATACCAAATAACTTCTTCCAAAATTTGGCTGGGTAGACAAACGTCTAGACATGGTTCCCGGGAAATAAAATTGGCAGACAAATGTATGGAAAATTAAAAGAAATAGCTCAGCGACTTCTAGCAAAGCTACATCCTTCAAACTTGGTGAATACAATCTTCTACCTAGAATTTTAAAGTTTTGATTCACAAATTGTGAAAAATTCAATTTTGGATGAGGTTATTTGCTATCGGATTCCCATACATACACTGTAATGTCTGACTGCTTCGCCTACCCATCAAGATTGCATCGAAAACCGTAATAAGGCCTATTCTACTGGGTTTTCAGAGCATTAGCTTTGTTTTTTTTATTTTGAACTAAATGGAAAAACTTGACAAGATTTCAAAAGATAACAGAGGGATCAGCAGATTTGACTCTCTACATCCATGTGAATTAACTATTCAAATCGTTCCAATTTAAGCTTATCCTTCGATAAATTGCTCAGATGAAAAAAAAAACAAAAAAAGTCTTACCTGTCACCCCCTGAGCCATAAATGTCAGTGTCATATCTTCCCTCACCAACAGCAGCTAATCCAACCTTGATTGGAAACAGCAAATTACGTTAGAGTTTAGCATTTCTAGTTCAATTCATATGAATCTAACAATGCACTACAACGTTAAGATTTTACTTCCTAGCTTAACTTATATGAAAGCTGGTACATACGTAAAAACCACGTTATAGAAACTTAGTTCTACTACAGGATTTTCCTTTTCAATTGAGAAACAGAGCAGTTGAATAGAGCGAAAATCTTATGTAAGAAGAGATTGCGAGAGCTAGCTTGTGCCTACCTTTTCACCGATATCAACCTTGGGCAAATTAGATCTTTGGGCTTGTAACTGTTGAATATGCTTCTCTATATCTAGAAGAAAAAAATCGCCGTGCATTAAACAATCGCTTAAAACACTAAGGAGACGTGAGAGAGTTTCACAAAGGAGTAAAGAGACATTTCTTACCTAATTCGTATGTCGTACGCGGGGCTTTGGCCAAAGTAGCCATCTTGTTTTACGTCTCCACGACGGAATTACCCACAATTCAGCAAAAGTTGAAGAACGAAAATGCCCGGATGAAGGGATGTTCTGTGAGTCGTATACAACGTAAAAGGAGTTTTTGCGCCCGCGATATATACATGCTTCTCGGATTGGAAAAATCATGGTCAGACTCTCATGGTCATAGTTTTTATAGACTTTTCGTCAGTTTGCGGTCTAAAGTGACATATCAGAAAGAAGAAAGAACAGCTAGTAGATGGAGCACTATACAAAAGTTAGTGGTCACGCTGCTGAGGGCGGGGAGAAGAAGGAAGTGTATGATATCCATGTCACGAGTGGAAGCAAAATAAGGAACATCATATCTCAAGCCTACAGACTACTGAAGGTAAGAACTTGAAACTTTGTAAGATAATTTCACAGACTCTCCTCAGAAATGAAGAACTTCTTGGAACCGAAAATTGGGGCCATTATATTTCAACTATTGATATCAGCATAGAAATGGCATTGCCCCCTATCACACACTCTTTACCCCCGTTAGACTGTGCCCCAACTGACTGCAGAGGATTTTGTGACCAAATTCTGAATGCTCACTGTCTACCCTTGGGGTAAACTACCTGAAGCCAAAGGTGTTGTGTAACAAACCTCTTGAAGCTCTCGCACCATTTTAGACCATAATTTGTAATATACATATATCTTATAGCGATACTCACCATTACGTCACCTTTTGTCATTAATGTGCCAATGAGAGGTTCATTGGCTGTCAAAAAAAAAGGCTGGATTCTTTTCTTCTGTGGTTGGCAAAATTTAAATATCAAAAGACTTGTTTGTAAACAGTGAGTATCACTATTGGATGTTTTGTTGTGTAGTAGCGCTGAGTATTTTTATGAGTTGTTAATTTTGGCGAGTCAAAATACAAACAATGAGTAAAAGCTCTCAGCGAGATTACACAACAAAATGTCAGATAAGAGATCTATTTATTATTTATTAAAAATATACTCATTGCACAGCAAATTTTACAATACTACTCTGTATTTAAAACAATTCACTTGAGTTCATTCTCTAAGTGACCCCTCCATTAAATTCCCAAACATTATCAAGAAAGTAATGTCGAACCTCGTAAGAATGCTTAAAGGGTGTATTGTTGTGTTTTTACTGATGTGAAACATCTGTTTTAATTGATAATTATACGGATAACCTCAAGTTCAAGTTTCCCTCGTGGGATCAGTCTGGATAAGTCCTTCTTAACTGTATTCAAAATATTACCATGCCATTTAGTTTTTTGGTAACTTAATTTTCACCGTTATTGCTCCAATGTTTCATGGAAATCATCTTAAATTTTGATAAGCATTTCATTGAAGGAATGATAACAATGATAACATTTTTTGTAAGAGCAAACCTAGTTGCTGGCTAAAGTCCAGCACAAAATAGCTGCTGCTTCAGATTACAATAGTCACCTTCACTCAGTCACCTCAAAGAAAGACCTGAATAAAATTAGAACTGAATTGTTTAGTTGTCTTTCCTTTTTTCTTACAGAGCAAAGATGAAGAGAAAATAGTACTAACTGGCTCTGGACCTACTGTGACCAAGACCATCACATGTGCTGAGATTATTAAAAGAAAATCCAAAGTAAGTCACATGATATAAGTATGGGGAAGCCAGTAGTGATCAGTTATCAATTCAATTCAATTCATTTCCTTTCGATGTAGATACTTAATTTAATTACAAACATTTGTAGTTGCTGACGATATTACTATAGTAAAAGTGTTTGAACATGGTGGCCAAATAAACCATTCCGTTTCCTATCAGTTGTATTAATAAAAAAACAAGGAAATATTTGTTCATTCTCGTGAAAACTGGCGAGGATTATGTAGAAAATGATGCAACCATAGGTCAGTGGAAAAATATTTAACACAAATCCATTCCATTTAGATGTATTTACAGGGTTAACTTATTTATTTCAGGTTGTCAGGTACCCCTTATTTTTTTGTAAATTAATTAACATCTATGTCACTGTAATTTAATCTAATTTAATTTTAAATAAGGGATAAATAAAGCTGTTGTTGTTGTTGTTGTCTTGATTTAGGGTCTGCATCAATTGAACAAGTTGTTCTATACAAAGTAAGTCTAATATACGTAATGGGCAATAAATATTTTTTGTGCAAATAATAAGTGCCAGTAATTGAGAAACGGCTCTGTAATGGCTATAAGGTTTGACTGCACATAGCAGCTTTTCATTTCTTTTTATCTGAAATCCTTTGTCAGCCAGCCACCCTAGAACAAATTCAATAGGTCACCTTCAACATATTGATATTCATCTTGATAGTAAGACCTAGAGGACACAAACAAAAGAAATGATTTCAAATTCCTTTATTTGTGTCCTCTAGGCCTCACTATCAAGTCAAATGTTAGTATATTAAACAGTCCATTGTTTTAAGTGGTAATATTTTAAAATGACCTTCTGCAATCTTCAAATGTCCTTAGAATTATTTCTTCCTTATAACTGAATATTTTTATTTACTTTCCACTTTGAGAACAATAATATCATTGATACTTGTTTAGCAAATAGAATTGTTAGGCAACTTAACAGAATGCTTGGGGTCACCTTCAGTGAACTAGCAGAACATTCCTAGTAGTTTTTATTGCAATGGAAACTTGAGTTCAGCAATGGCACTTCTGATCAGGGACTTACCTCCACTCTGTTAGACTAGAACAGAAAAAAAAAATAAACCCAAAAAGATATAGATGTAAGTATCAAGCTTTTTAAATCACTAGTATGATTTCTGATGGATACATGCCACAAAATAATTGTTATTTTTCTATGTTTAGTATTCAAGATATTTGGGAACCAAAAGAAGAATCATTAGATAAGTATGCATATGCTACAAATAAAATAATTGAGTGGTATATACCAGTTTTTAATTGAGTGTTGTAAACCTAAAACCAAAGTAATCAATCAAGCCAATCACATAAAACAGAGACAATTTAATGAACTTATCAAAACTTGTGATAGTAAATACATGTAGCTAATGGGATTTGATGCAAAGTGTGTGCGAGTAGGTCAAATTTGTGGTGATTTTAAACAATAATTGGATGAGGTTTCTGTGATACCTGGAATAATCAAGGTCAAGGCAAGTGTAATCAGCCGAGGCCAGAGGCAAGTAGATTTAATTTGTGCTTCTAAAAGTGCCAGGACAAATGCACCAAGCGGCCAGGTCACTTGAAACCATTCAAGTGTTTGCGCTCTTTAACCAAACGTGTATTATGCGTGCACACTGCACACAGTATAATCTGCAGATATAATTGGATAGCAGATTATACTATAATCATGTCTGTACACAAAATCATGTGAACTCTCAAAATAAGCCATTCAGAATGCTGATAGTGAGCACAATGTATAATTAATACTTTTAACTGGATGAAAATCTACACAAGTTTTTTAAGCCAATGGTGTTGCATAGTAATGCAAACCCAATGATGTTTTGGCACTCTAGTAAAAACCGCTCTATTATGAATAAAGTACATGTACTGAGTTACATTTTGCTTTCACAGGCTTCAGGTAACAAGGAAGGTTCCATCAATAACTATCACTTTGTCCAAAGTGCCTTTAGATGCAGCATTACCAGGGTAAGCCTGTTGAGAATCTATAATAGTTTATAGTAAAACACGACTGACAGTTTTTCGTCACATTTCTAAACATTGAAAAGGGAGTTTAAAATGTAGTGTGCACGGGAGTATTTCTTTTGGAAATGTGGGGAAACACTTTCTGGAGTGTTTGATATATCTCAATGAAAACTAAAACTAAGAAGAAAACTGAGAAATAAATTGAACAAACCTATAATAACTAAGATAATATATATCCAAGCACCATCTCTGTTATGATTTCCTTTTGTTTAAACTTGGTGAATTCAGGGCATCTGACAGGATGCGGTGGTGCAGATCCGCGTAATTCACCTACTTCCGCATCCTTTGGGCTTTTTTCCGCACAAAACTAGAAAATTACTACATATAATCAAGAAAGCCACTGCTTACCATCCTCAGAAGCAAAAATAGCGAAGAGATTGATCATGTTGAAGAAATTATTTACCCAAAACAGCGACCAACACACGCATTTTTGTTCGTAAACAATTTTAAACCTCCAGGCATTCAATGAATCTTCTGGTGATGGGCATGGGTTCTAGTTTTCGGACTTCTGGTATCCAGTTTTCCTTGTCTGGTTTAATGCCTGGTTACTAAGCTTAGGTGGAAAAACTGTGGAAAAACTGTGGAAAAACTGCGTTGAACGAAGGGATGGCAGCAAAAGGTCAAACATGTCATGAAGGAGTTAAATTCTCTGTAAGACATTAACGTGTATTTTATACATTTGAAAAAGCCAAGGGAACAACTTTATTATTTTTAGAAATTTTCGCATAATCTAGTGTCTTTTCCGCATAATCATCACTTTCTTCCGCATAATATTGCCAAAAATTTCCGCATAATTTTCCATTTTTTTTCCGCACCCCATCAGATGGCCTGTGAATTTTAATGAGGTTGATAATACAAGTTAAGTTTTCTTGGTGGATATCCAGCCAAGCAAATTTCAATTTACTGTCCCTCAGAGAAAGTGATTGTTGTACAGGAACTTTCTTTGTTTTGTCTCAAATTTATACCAACCTAAATTTCCTTGGGTGTTGCATTCTTTTTTACATGTGTTGAGCTTGGAAGGTTCCTCATTTAAGATAATCTTCATAACAGGTTATTGCCAGGTTAGTGCAATACACAAGCACACATGCAATTAGTGCAAGAATGAGCATTCTCACACATCTCATGTATCATGCCGTTTTCCTGCTCATGTATTGCACTTTCCTGCTAATCCTCCTGTTCTGGAGTGTAATTTTAACATGGCATAAGACTGAAGAGATTGGAAAGTGAAATGTAGTTTGCATTGTTATAGACTTTTCTGCGGCTAAAGAGAGTGTATCAAAAGAGAATCAAAAGATTCTCAATTTTTTGTTATTACTGTTACACTTTTATAACTCAGTCCTCATCTTGGTAATGTATTGCTCTCAAATGAATTGCTCTGTTCATAATACATATTAACTAAGGGCAATAGTATTTTTTTTTCTGGTTTAGTAACCATTCCAATTTCTTGGATTTTTAGGTACCAGGCTCCTGGTAAATCTAAAAGTCCTGTTCAATTTGGGGATGAAGACTGGGAACTAGCTTGGGATGAAAGCCAACATAATTCTCCTAAAACCACTCAAAAAACACACCAAGAGCAAAAAGCAAAAGAAAAAAGAATATCCAAAAGATTTGTAGATAAAGGCAATACAGAAACCAAAACAGGAAATAAAGAAACTTCAAATAATGGTGCCAATGCCCATTCAGAGAATGATACAGATCAGGGGCATTTACAAGATAACATTTGTAGGAACCTGGAGGGACACTCTGAGAGTGAGAACTTGGGAACTAAACACAGGCAAGCAGGGCCTTTGCAGGGTGGTGACTTACAAAGTAAACAGTTGCAGAGGTTGGAGGCAATTGTTCTGGAGGATAAACAAAGCTCTGAGGGAGTTCTAGGAGGTGGTGTCTTTGAGGGTAAACAAAGGCAGGAGGTACATCATAAGAGCAGTGTCTTGGAGAATCAAAGCCATGGATGCCAGCAGGGTGCTGTTGGTACATTAGGAGGGGAACAGAGATGTAAGGGAAATCAAAAGGTTGATGCATCGCAGAGTGTCCATATGGGTCAGGTACAGGGTGGTACTGGGGACAATGAGGCACATTTAGACCTTGATGAACTGAAGATTCAACAGATCCAAGAGCATCCAAAAGTTGGTGCATTGGAGAGTCAAAAGACTGACGATAGTTTTCTAACACATGATATGTTAGGGAGTACTGAGAGCTATGGGAGATATCTGGGTGAGGTAGTGGAAAGTGCACAGGGACATTCAAATGGATCACAGTGGACTGAGGGTGCACAAAAAAGACCTAGTAGTAATGGTAGCCTTAAAACTAAACCATCTCCTACCAAGAAGCAGAAAGCTTAAGAGTTCCTGGAGCAAATGATAATTTACATGCGGGGCCATAAAGTAGAGAATTCCATCTCCTCAAGGCCATTAGGAGGGATAGCAGCAAGAGGATTGTCACAACAGTCTTCTTATTTGATGAGTTTATTAGTTGCTGGAGGCCTTCAGATTTAAAAAAGAAATAGAATTATTTTTGTGATAGAACATGACTGCTGTGAGCTTTTATTACCAATTAAGAAAATATCCTAGGATTCATTGATTCAATAAAGCACACAGTATGGTTGGAAGAACAGGATGCAAATCTTGAGCTGCAGTTACCAGCCTTCCAAGGTCTTTAAAGTGTTTATTACCCTGGTCCGAGAGGCTTTCTTTTATTCTTTATTGGCAAATTTTGCAATGTGAACCGCCTCTTTTCTGGAACCGGGGTAAGTGTTTATTGATATTTTTATTGTTGTTGTTTTTGTTATTATCATTATTATTCAAAATGTTTTACAAAATCTTCCATTATCAGGGCCCAGTTGTTCATATTGTGGATGATGCTCTCCAGTGGATAAGTCCTGACAAAACAAAGTATGCTAACCACTGCATGAAGATTCATGTGGTGGATAGCATTATCTGCCCTTGGAACAACCAGTGCCAGTCGCATTTCTTTCTAAGGTTTCTAACATACTATACTGGCCAACTTGTAGAAGTAATCCAAATTATCTAACATGTTTTAACAGTTACCAGTCATTTAGCCCCTAAGTCAATTAGGCCCTAGCTGGCTAGCCCCCAGAACCAATTACCCCACAACCTAAAGCCGATTAGCTTCCACGAGTTGATTAGCCCCTAAACTAAAACTTGCCTGATGTAAAAATCACTAAGTTATTTGCCTTGTCAATATGACAAACTTAACAAGCAAGGAGGAGAGGACCCCTGACTCTGTCAAATGCGATCGGTCATCAATCAATGGGAGCATCATCAGCAAGGGAGAGGGTGGGGAGAATACAACAAACAATTTAAAACAATACTAACAACGAACACCCACGTATATCATTTCAGACCTTTTTCAAAACTCATTTTGGACATTAGTGAACTGACAAGTAAGCATTTGTCAACTGATCCAGGGCATGGACAAACCAAATTAAATGAACTGGATGCATATCTTTATCGTGGATCATGTATTAACATAGAGCTGATTGAATGTGTTCAGACGAGAAAGAAAACCAAGTTTAACACCCAAATTTTATTTGGGGGCTAATTGACTTCAGGTTGGAAGCTAATTCACTCCTGGTTGGGGGCTAAATGAATGGTTACAGTTGTTCTTTTTTTTCAATTAGGTCTCTACCATGGACCAGAATACCTAGACAGCTATTAGCATGAACATGTATAGACATTCATTCACAAATATTTGCAGCATTTTTAAAATAAATTTTGAGAATTATTGTACTCTTGGAAACTAAATTATCATGTCTTTCTGACATTATGCAAAATACTTAACCCACTGACCCCTGTGCCATCTGTAACTGGCCTTTGTTCCACTTGTGACCTCATCTATAATAAGTTCTCCAGGAGAAGACCTTTCCAATGATACCCTGCTCAGAGCAATTTGCTCAATGGAGCCCGAAAATATCCATGAAAATGCTCACAAATTCGAGTGACACTCACAGCAGAAATATTTCCTGCCACCGCACTTAGCTACCGGTACTCCATGGTAAAAATCGCTTGTTTTGATGATTTCTCAGAAATTTTTTTAACTGGAAGCAAGAAGGTCAATCACTGCAGCAAAATGATAAGAAAAGAAGAAAAAGAAAAGAAAAAAAACTCAAACACCCAAATTTTGATTTCTATGCATGTTGCCATGTTGCAAATGCCTTTTTTAGTAGATTGAAGCTAACTTGGCTTACATCCAGGCTGGATGTAGATACTATGTAAATGAGGTTTATGTAATAAATTCATAAGCTGCTAGTTGAAGTCTCATGAGCAATTCATCTCTTCAGACTTTCAAACTTGGTAACAAGATTTCCTGATTATAATGACAGCATCTTCCAATCCCACCAGAGAAAAAAATTTCACAATCAACTTTATTACAATTAAATGACAAACCATAGTAAGGAAATCTACTACAATATGACAAATTGCAAAAACTGAGTAATTGGGATGGTTTACAAAGGTGCTTAAGGCTACATATAAGATAAACCAATGAATTAAAAAATTAAGACGGAATCCGCCAGATGTTGGAGTAACAAGTGGACAAAAATCTTGTACCAAGATTATTTACATTGTATTGCAAACTTCTGTAGGGCTCTTTTAATTATCTTCTCAAAAGAATTCATTTCTAGCAACACCAAAGGTCGAAAACGAATGTTGAACTTCGTATGAAACGCTTAAAAGTTTTGGTGAAATGAAACTGATGATGGAATTTTGCCTGTGTTTTGACAAAATCACTGAACTTTGAAATTTATTTTCTCTCGTTCCCGTGGGAAATTATTTTTCAGTGTTATTTCAGGCAATTATTTATGTATTTAGCTTTAAAAAAATGTAAAAATGACTAAAATATTTAAAATTCCTCTGGTACAGATTTTTGTCCACTAAAACCTGAAATTGCTCCATCTTCTATCGGATTTCGTCTTTCGTTTATCTCAGTTTTCAAAAATACAAAGTTGGAGCTGTGGATATGGCAAATGGAAGTACAATTCACCTGTCTACAATAGACCATTTTACAGTTGTCTGCTCAGTTATCTGGCCTCTGAATGGCAGCGAGGCTGGAAGTGACCTTGTACTGATATAAACCTCACTGCTTTTGTTGTGTAAATCAAGTTGTTCTTATGCTAACTAGTTCTCATTTAAATAAGAAAAGCAGAGAGGTCTGTATCAAAGCAAGGTCATCTCTAGCCTTGCTTGCATTCAAAGGCCAGGTTACTGAGCACACAACTGTAAAATGGCCTATTCTTATATCTATTTGAAAAGCCTATACTCTAGACTATGCACATTAAGTCTTAATAGTCACAAAAAACTGAGCAAGTTTATTAAACCAAGCTTGCACTAAGCTCTTTTGGATTACACGAGATGATCACTTCATGACCACCTCCAGTTCTCCTTACCTATCTAGTTCAAATCAAATTTTAAAACAAAGTTTTACTAACAAATTCATAATGAAAAAATCTAATTTAGACTAGAAACATTAATATCTTTTGTTTCCAGTTGCTACACTGCTTCCACTGACAAATTTTCTTCATGGCGGTCTCTGTCCAATGTTTGAATTCTTGTACGACAAACAACACATTTCAAGGGAAGATTGAGGTCATTCACTGCCACCTGAAGTGTTTTGACAAAGCAGCGACGACAAAGAACTCTGTGTTTGCAGGGGTATGTCTGAATGATGGCTTTGGCACTGTTGCACACAATACACTGCAACAGAAATAAATCATTCTCATCAGATCTAGCTCTTAAATCATTTTGTCCACCAAAGTAATATTTTCAAGTAAAGGATTTTGTGGACATTCTGCAACCTAACAGAATGCTGGAAAGTAACTCCTGTTGTAATGCACCCAAAGGGGGTTAGTGCCCTAGAATCTGGAGTGTGTTGAGAGTTGACCCACCAGTGCACTTGGGTCAAAAGAGGACTGGAAACTTTTGTAATAATGGCTTGCCTGAAGAGCCCTCTGGTAAATGTGAATAGCATCTCCATTACCTTAAAGGAGCACTGTCACAGGAGTTTTACTGTTTTCAGATTCATCCGTTGCTGAAATCTTTACCTGGTACCTTTACTCACTCCCAAAATGCTCAAATGGACTAAAAGAAACATATCAAACGAAAGGTGGCTCAGAGAGCAAACCACAATGAATTTGTGGCAATATTTTCAAGAAATGGCTTTATAATTTGAAAAAACTGGCTAGTTTTTGCAAATTTCAATCCATTTCCATCCTTGCCATGGTAAGTGCTAGGAGGCAATAAATGGTTTTGGTGTAGTGATAAAGTCCTAGATAACAAAACTGCATCATTATTTTTGGGTTTCCATTGATGCAGGAACATATTTCAGCAATGTAAAATGATGCTAAAATACCGTGACAGTGCCGCTTTAAGGAGTATCCAGTTACCTGAATGGCCCTCCAGTCACTCCGTTTACAGTTAGCTCTCAATAATACAATGGTAACTAATAACAAACACTTACCTCAGTCATACATGTAAAATTAATTTTTTTCACCAGTACTCTCACAATTAGGTCGTTTTTTAACTCGATATCAAGTGACATTAGTAAAGGTTGCTGTGAGCCACTGTTTCAAGAAACATCCTAAAGAGTGTAAAAATGTGTGGCAGGGCTGAAAGGTACCATATGGGAGTGAGTAGTTTACTGTACCTCAAACAGCATTTAAGCGCTTTCGAAGAAGTATACATGAATGCACAATTAAATTCATAGGGTTGTCTTTTCTTCATGATGAGACACCTTAAAAGCTCATAACCTTTGATCAACCAACAGTAGACTACCACTACCCAAAATAGTCTTGGGTGTTGTATGCTTTTATGCTTTTGTACGACAACCTTTCTCAAAATAGCTCCATAAAAGCACAGTCCTACCTCATCATCTTCAGTATCAGGAGTTTCTGGTTCAAAGTTATCTAATGAACCAAGAAGTTGTTCCTGTCAATAACAGCAAAACAAAACAAAATTATTTGATACATGCCAATATAGTAAGCACTCCCCTTGTTTAAAACAGTATTATTAATATAAGTTGAGTTGAATAGTTTATTTCAAAAATCACATCACAGCCCGAGGACTGAAGTATAAAGTACAAACATTTTTAGCAATTAGCTTAAAAATCAGGATAAACTCTTAAATCCCAGAAGTGCTCACACTCTAATTTCTCCTTTCTGTAGTGTTACATTGTCAGGTAAACAGGTGGTGAGAATAAAGAAAAATTTTAACTAAGTGATATCATCTTGATGTAGTATCAAATTCCCAGAATTGACATTAAAAAAAACTGATGCCTTTCAGAAGGAGCAAATAACTCAAGCAACCAATACCTCATTTAATAAAGTGCCTATGAAGTAAATGTTATTCCTGTTATTTGAAAGGCTTTTCAAAGTAAAGAAGAATGGAGTTTTCCTCTTTGGAATATCTTTTTTTTTTGTTTTAGAGATATTCACATTTTTGTATTACGTGATGTCATAAAGAGTTCTACTCAAACAATAAAATGCTGAATCAAAAATATCTCCAGACATATTTGAGCAGTGTTCTTTAAACTTTGCACCACAAATGAGATCATGCGTATTTTGTTCACCCCTCGACCGATATATCGGTTGACATATTGACCGACACTTGACTGATGTATCGGTCGACATATCTGCCGAGTGTTGACTGATATGTCAGCTGACAAATCGGTCGATACACGAGCCATATGTCAACTGAGATGTGTTGGTCGACTTATCGGCTGACAAATCTGTTGAGCATAGGTGGATATGTCGACTGACAATCGACCGATATGTTGGTCAATATGTCGACCAATATATCGGTCAAGGGGTGCACAAAATACACATGTACATCACAAAAGAAACAAATTGACACCTACTATGTTGTTGCCAACCACCTATGACATCATCACTTTCCTCATTTGCATACCATAATGATTCGATTTAGCACCCAGGGGTGCTTATTTACTTTTAGTACCTCAAGGGAGGGTGCTTATTCAGGACAGGGTGCTTATTCAAGTTTTTGAGAAACAGCAAGCCTGTGTAGCTTGGTGGTTTTTAAGCAGTTTGAGGGTGCTAGGGAAGCAGGAAAGCCGTGAGGAGCCTGGGAGAGAGGCAACTGAGAAACCGCCTGCACGGATGGCTGGTATTTTTTGTTAGTCCAGTACGCTGGCGTATGGGCCATTTCCATTGGCTCAGAAGGCTAACACGTCAATTAAAATCTCCCAAGGGACAGCTCCAAGGAACGTGATCAAACATCACTAATTAAAATGCAGATCTTTTGCACGTAAACAGAAAATAATTGAGAATGCGTTGTCAAAAGCGTTATCGTGCCTGAAAATTCTTTGCGAAAATCGCCAAATTGTTAACTGCCAAACTGGAGCAAGAAACAGCTGTAAGCAATTACCCTCATGGGCAAGATGTGATGGCCGTTTCCCCAACAGGCTTTCTGTTACGAAAGATTATTGCGTGACCAGTACTTAAGAGGTTTGCGAATATGCTAATTTTGTCTTGAATCTTCTAGCATATTTAATTAGTGTCGCATCACAGTGTATTTTTAGTTGTTTACGTCTGTTGCTGTAAATAGTTTATATTGTAATGTTTCTTTATTTAGTCGAGCTGGAAAGTTCTAGAATGTTATGCTGTAAAGTATAGAAGCAAATCGGTGTAGTTCTTATATGGTTTTTATCCCAGAAGTGTTTGCGGTTTTTTTCCCGAGAGTGTTGAGAGAATAATCTCGTGAGTCAGTAGTGTTTACTGAAGTGTGACGAAGGTCGCGTGTAAAGCTTGGAGGCTTTGTGAAGTATCGACAGAAGTTGTGTTTGTTGAAGTGTAACAGAGAGGTTACGTGGATATCTAGGCAGAGGCCGTGTGTTTATACAAGAGTGACGGAGTTCAAGTGTAGTTCCAAGCATGTGCTTGTTGTGAAGTCTTGTGTGGAATTACTGCGTTCGTGTGGATTAAATAACCTCGTTGAGTTCCAACATCCCTGTGTTCTGATTAGACTACAAACTATACCTACCACTAAAATCATCGAACTCGCAACACTTTCGCAAAAGCATGATTTTTCCTGTGTTTCATTCCAGTGTTGTACAGTTGTTATTAAACTGTTAAAGAGCAATTTCTGAAAAATTAACCTTGAGCTTCACAGCAATGGAACTGACAGGAAGGTCAATTGCTTGCTTCTCTTTCTGCAGGCTCGAGGAGATGAAATCATGAAGTTTTATTTTACGTGCACAGGCATGGCACATACGATCAGATGATGTGTCTGATCTTTATTTCTAGACCAATTTCTTTTTAATTTCTTTTTATATTTCTTTTAAATCAAATCAAATAGCATCAATCTGTTTAAGGAAAAATGGAGAATCTTTGAGGATTTGTTTATTTGAAGCAATGAAGTCTACAATTATTATGTTTAATTATGTGTAAACCACATATTGTAAATAATGTTAGTAGTGACGTAAGCATTGTAAGTAATACAAGTGTTGTAGATTATATTAGTATTGTAAGAAGTGTCAGTACTATAAGTAAGGTTAGTATTGTATGTAGAAGGAAAAAAAAAAGAATGTGAACACAATAAAAAAAAAAAATTCCGATTACTGAAATCCTTCACGTTTAGAGGCCTTGAAAAAAGTTTGAATGGGAATGTTTAAATTCTCTGAATAAGATCTTGAGCAGACAACAACAAAGTCTACAAATTATTATTGTTTACACTTCTCTCGATTCCTCCTTCGCGGCCATTGAGCAAACACCACATCGGATAGTTTTCTTTTGATATACTCTACAGTGTCACAATAACCGGTTTCCAGCCAAGTTGGCTGGAAGTTTGATAGCTGTGTCAATACGATTCACAAACCCTGTCATTGGGTTTGTAATAGGGGCGGCACTAAAAAATATGGGTCATCCAGGCAGGCGGTTCCTCGAGGCTTCGCCACTTTGTGTGTTCGCGTTGAAATTGCTTAAACCGCCAAGCTATTCAGGCTAAGAAACAACCAAATGTTTAAAACAAAACTTTAATAAATATTAAAATAAAATGGACTTGTTGTCCCCAGATCTTTCCTGGTAAGAACGACCAGCAGAGCAATCAGCACAAAATTTGAAGAGATTATTTGTTTGAAGGAATTATGTACTCCCATGGACATAACAGTTGAGAAACTCAGACGAAGACCACTGTTTTTGTAATGCATTATTACGTACGGTATGTTATTAGAGGAAGATGAACCACATTTGATACATACTCTGAAGGTGCTGTAATATTAGAATAGGGGCGCTTATTGGAAGAAGGGGGCTAAATTGAATCATTACGGTAATACAAAAACTTTGGCATCCCTGTAGTAAGCCTGATCAAGCTTAATTGAGTCATTACTAATTAACAATTAGATTATGTACATCGCCTAAGGCTTAAGCGCATGTTTGAACAGAGTTTGAAGCTGTTGCTACACATACCAAATGTGATTGAACGCCTTTCAAGTCCTGAAGTGGTTTTCATTTCTTCTTAGGGTCACATGCGTCCGGCAGGCAATGGTAGCGTGTGCTTTTTAAGTCTCAGAAAAACTCTAGCAAGCCACCATAGTGTGTAATGGCTCGGCCAATCAGATCACAGCATTTGCAATAGTATACTAGTAGAATTCTACTAATATGGAGTAGTTTATAAAGCATGAAAGCATTGATAAATTGTAACTTACCAATTTGTCTCGTAATTCGACCAGTTTCTCGACTCTTCTTCTGCGCTCCAATCCCAACAACTCGCGATCGTCGACATTTGTTTGTTTTTTCTTGATGAAGAAATAATATATAAACAACATCGCACCAGAAGCAGCCAAGACACCGTACAGTGCTGTCCTGCCATAACGTCTCAGAAAACTTGACATGATGATGTGAGAATAGTTAAGAACGAGCAACACTTATGTTATTACAATATTAGAAATTTGACAATCCAAATTCATCGCAGGAAAAGCAAAGAAAATCACAACTTTACGACAACGTTTCGCTTTCAACAAGCTCAGACTTTCTGGGAATCATGGGAAGGCGAGAGTCCCTAACCTAGTGGGGTGGGGTGGGGTGGGATGAGGCGTTTCTCTGGGAAAAAAATTCGTCATTTACTAGGATCTCGAGGCCGGATTTAAAATCTTCCCCTAAATTAAGATAAATTCAAAGCAACAGATTACATGGAATCCCTAACCTAGGAGAACTTTGAGATTCTTGCCAAGGACTAGTCAAGATTAGCCATGGAGCCAGTGTCAGTTCAGTTGTGCCAGTGTATCAAAGTGTACTAAAGGGATTGGTGATGAAGCGTCAGTCAATATCCTTGATCAACCCATGATTGACACTCAGTCAACATCTTAAACAACGTCCCAATCAATACCTGTGACAATCAATAAACATCCTGATCGACACTCAATAAACATCTCACTAGGAAACCGAAAGGTTTATTTGGCCACCATGCTCAAACACTTTTACTTAAGTACAATAGTAACATCATCAGGAACTACAAATGTTTGTAATTTAAATTAAGTAACCACATCAAGAAGAAATAAAAATTGAAAGTTAATAACTTGATACTCAATCAATGCTTGATTGACAGGTGGTCAGTCAGCTGAGTTGTCGACTGACTCATGTACTGCAATTAACAATCAGTTGACTCTTGACTGAATGTCGACAGAGATGTTGATCAAGTGTCAGCAGAGGTGTCAATGGAGTGTTGAGTATCGATAAATCAAGGGTCGATTGAAGGGCCTTCATCCTTTTCGTACACATATTCCGTACCAAATTGGCACCTAATAGTATATTATTATGGATAGTGAAAAACACATCCTGGGACCAACACCTGAAAAACTTAAAAACATCTTCAGAAATCTTTGAACATCCTAAGAGAGGGTGAGGTTTTAATGATCCCTGCTCATTCTCTGCTTGTAGTAAGACCCAGCAAAATTTTCCCTTGTTTTAGTTTCAGTAACACAACAAGCCTTCCCAGCTTTACCAGAGCTCCGTTTGCCACCCCATTTCAGGGTTCCAGTCAGGACTTCATGTTTACCATAGCAGCCCTGAGGAATAAAGCTTCCTCACTATACGTCACCCTGACTGACAATCCC
>JAHPZR010045969.1:52500-72625 GCA_019787425.1 Platygyra sinensis
TTTAAGTACATCTTCATGCACTTTACCGTTGCCATCTTCGTCAAAACAGGCAAATGCGTTTCTAATCACGTCTTCAGGGTCTGTACCGTTCAGTTTTTCACCAAACAATGTTAAAAACATTGTAAAGTTGATAGGACCGGGTGACATCCTCATCATCTCTTCCAAGTGAGCATCGGTGGGATCCTTTCCCAGTGAAGCCAGCATATCGTGCAAATCTTCTTTGTCGACGAAGCCGTCATGGTTTTGATCTATCATGTTGAAGGCCTCCTTAAATTCCTGAATTTGGTTCTGGTCGAACATTGCAAACACGTTCGAAGTGGCCCGATGGGCCCGCTTCTTTGTGGTCTTTTTCGTCTTTGCTCTGAGAGCCATCTTGCTTCTTTTAACTAGTAGACTAAGCAAAACAAACGCTGCGATACAACAAAATGAAACGTTTCCGTCCTCACAACTTGTCTGCACCTTTCTTGTGCAGATTTCTCCAAGGCGAGACTTTCCCGGATATTAGAACCCAGGTCAATGGGGTACGCGACCAACCATAACAGCAGGGGGAGGGGGGGGTGGAGCAAGTGTTAGGAGATCTACAATCGTGGACAAAATTCCTTGGGACACTTGCATTAACCTGCGATCAGGCTCTATTTTCGTTTCGTTGGTAGACCTTTCCCGCGGGAAGGGCGAAATTGTAGCGAGCGCCGACATAAGAAGACATAAGAGCGATGGTACAATTGGGCCTGATCGCAGGTTTAAAAATGCACTGTTTTCCGTTTCAAAATGCGTTGCTGCGTTGCTTCCCCCCCCCCCGCCCCCCCATACAATGATAGAGCGTGTACACTTGTCCAGCATTGTAGGGGGGGGGAGGGGCTGAACAAGTGTAGATGAATTCGCGCCCGACTGTTTGTTTTGCGCGAGTGAAAAAGCGCCACAAATGTAAATTTCTCCCAAGACTGTTGTCCATGATTGTAGGTGCTGCCGAGTGCCATGATAAAAAGTCCTACCTTTTTCTCTGTATAAAAACAATGGAAGAGCAAATCAAGGAATTTTTGAATCATCTTTCTTTACTCATTGCCTACATACATACATACATACATACTCACATACGAGTGTAGGTTTTTGTCGAGGGTCGAGGGTCGAGGGTGACATATCGAGGGTCGAGGGTCGAGGGTCGAGGGTCGGGGGTGGTTAATATCCTATCCTATATTAAAATATTAAAATATATGACGCTAATCGCGCGGTTTGTCTCTTCAGTACTTTCTCACGCGGCATTGCGTTTGTTATTATGTAAGCGTTTGAATTTATTCTTCTCTTTTTTCTTTGTTTCTAACCCTACGGAAAAGAGAGTAGAGCGTTTAGGATACGACGTTGCCCTCAATCCGCCTGGGGACGGCGATTGCTTTTATGCCTAGGCGGCAAAGGCTTTGGGAATTGAACTCCCGGGCCTGAAGAAGGTGATCTTCGACTTTCTGAAGAGCTACCAGTTTGATGTGTTTATTCAACCTATAGCTAGACAAAGATAAGTTTGTTGTGTCAATTAGAAGCGATTTTTATTGAAATTTTCGGCCAAAGTTCACAACTATTACAAATGCTCATCTTGTAGTTACAACATTGCAGCCGGCCAATTTTCCACGCGTAGCTTACTTCAATATGAAACTCCAAATGAAATATCGCACTGGCGATTCGATCTAAACTACCTTCTAGTATGCGGTTGCCCGAGGTTTCAATTCCCAAAGCCTTTGCCGCCGAGGCATAAAAGCAATCGCCGTCCCTAGGCGGATTGAAGGCAACGTCGTATCCTAAACGCTCTACTCCCTTTCCGTAGGGTTAGAAACAAAGAAAAGAAAAGAAAAGAAAAGATAAGATAAGAATAAATTCAAACGCTTACATAATAACAAGCGCAATGCCGCGTGAGAAAGTACTGAAGAGACAAACCGCGCGATTAGCGTCATATATTTTAATAATTTAATATTGGATAGGATATTGACTTTTTTAACTTTTTTACCACCCCCGACCCTCGACCCTCGACCCTCGACCCTCGATATGTCACCCTCGACCCTCGACCCTCGACAAAAACCTACACTCCATACATACATAGGGGGTACAAGTAGGGCAAAAATGTGCCTAGGGGTACAGGTGGGGCAAAAATTTGTACTGTGGGACCTTTTGAGACTTAACCAATCTGTCACAAACTTGGGGCAGACTGCAGTCATCTTTGAAAGATTGGACCAATAGACGTTCACAGAAACGACAAAATAATGGAATCTTCCATTGCTTTCCATATCATGACTATTCACAACAGAAGAGTTCAAGACAATTCCACCCCCAGCCCCGGGTCAACAACCCCCAACAATGAACATTACTTCAAGACACAGGTCGGTGATAGCCTTTATTTTTTTAATCTTTCCAAATAGTACTCTATTTCTAATCCACTGTAGTATATATCTACTAGAGTTCTTGCAGGAATGCCATTCTCTGATTAGCTACAATACTCACTATCTTTTCTGTGATATATAGTGAGTAGCGTAGCAGTGTGCACTTGTTAACAAAATGATGGCTGCTTCTTGGCATTGTCAAAGCGTCTTTGAAGAGAATTCAGATAAAGTTTTGAACGACTAGTAGATTTATAATAAAACAATAGCCCTTTTCACTGTTACCATTTCCTATTTGCATTACAATAAAATCCAGCATGTATGCAAGGCAATTTCGGGCTATTTTGAAGTTTTAGCCCGAAATTGCATCGCATCCGCGTTGTAATGCAAATGAGAAAAATTAACCGTGAAAAGGGCTTTTAGATTATTCCCTCTCAATTTCTATGCGTGATAGTTAAACTCCACCTGTGGTCTTGGCAACTATCACATGATAGAAATCTAAAGCTCATTATCTAATTGTTTAATATAAGTATGGAATGATTGTTAAACATTTCTCTTCTAAAGTGGTTTTAAACCTCATTTTACGAGCAAGAGTGTGCTGTGTCTGGTTTCAGTTCAAGACTTTTGTGGGAGGCCAAATTAAAGGAACCATGAAGACAGGGATTCCCGAATGGAAACTGGCAAAATTCTCGAAAACATTTTTCACCAAAACATTAGGGCCAAAGTACACTGTTGTCCTCCTTCAAACTTAAACTCCAGTGTATGTTGGCTTGCTTTCTGCTACTCACTCAAGTCTGGTCTACATTCTATGCTCTTGAACAGTCGAGGGGAATTGCCTCTACACTATATGTACTGGAACATTTTAACATATTTGGTATCCATAGTTATCTTTTTATCACTGTGTACTTTTTGTACAGAAATAAATCTAATCTGAGGACATGCTAAAAAACAGCATCTTTCATTACAGCTGCCTCTTCTGGTCATTGCTGTGAACTTTAAGGACAGTGGCTAGATAAATGAAAATACTTCATTAAAACCAAAACTTACTGAGCATAGCAACAGATAATTTTGTACATGTAATATTTGCTCTCATACAATTCTTAGCTGACAGCAGGGCTCGAAATTAACGCTCCCAAGCTCGCAAAATGAGAGTTAGAATTTGCAAGTTAGAATTATGCAGATCTCCCAAACATTTAGAAACATTTGCTAGTGGTCTCACCAAATTGGAAAAAATCCTACTGGCAAAACTTTCCTAGTGGATTAGAATGTTAACTTCGAGCCCTGTGTCAGGCTAAATTTTGGGATTACAGCTTAATTCCAAATTATTGACTGTAACCTGGCATCCAGGAGTTTTAAATAAAAATACGAAGTTCCTTTCCAGAGTTGTTTGTGACATGTCTGCTTAATTAGCAGCCAGGAGAGTTGAGCAAAATTCATCTCAAAAGAACAGAGGTAGTCTTTTAGGCCTTTTAACAGGAGACAATGTCCCCTTGTGCTAAAGTAAGACGACTGTATTCTTTTCAATAGATTCTGTCCTTCTTTTTTCTTGGATTGATGGCCCATGCATATTAACAACCCAAAAGAAGTGGCCATCCACAAATAAATCTAAACATTACAAGGATCAAAACTGTTCCACCTTTACAATACTTCAACCATCAGTGACCTGGCAACAAGGTCACCACAAGCTAACCATTCAAAGCTGGCAGTTCCATCCTTAGAAGTGGTACAGAAATAAAGAAGATACCAAGGGTGTTCCTTTTAATTTTCACAAAGAGGAATTCTGACACAGTCCTTTCTCCTAAGCTGAAGAAGTTTTCTGTACAAGGCTGCTGCCAAGTATATCAGAGTTAGCAGGGGCATTAGTAAATATAGTTCCAACAAAAGCAAAGGATCCCCACACATGATGTGAGATCACTTTGCAACAGCCAAGATCCATTATACTGAAGCCCAGATGGTTGTATCGTTCATCTGTCTCAAATAAAGTGCTGTTTGTGTGAGGTCCAAAGAACTGCAAATAAAAATGTAATACAAAAAACTAAGCAAATGGTGATTTTTGGAGAGTGGGGTAGTATGTTCAGGGAGTGAATGAAAGGTAGTCAAAGAGGTATGTTGAGTAAGTAGCAGCCAAAGAAACTTATTTTTAATTTCTAGCTAGACATACGCATACTTAAATATTTGAATAAAGTACTACAAAATATAAATATTATACAACTAAGTTAGTTCATAAGGCCAATAACTAAAATCTACCAATCAGATTGCTCCATTGCCGGTCAAATATCCTCTCAGTATTGGACCAAGCACCATCCAGAATGATCGTACACAATTGCTCTTGAAGATTCTTTGGCTGTGAAAATAATGTAACACGAGCATGGGACCTAGAAAAAATCTGAGTCCCAATAGGATTTGAACCCATGACCTTCCAAACACCGGGCGGATACTCTATCCACTTAGTTAAATGACCTGGCTCTCCATGAGTTCTTGTAGCTCAGTGAATAGAGCGTCCGCCCAGTGTTCGGAAGGTCATGGGCTCAAATCCTATCGGGACTCAGATTTTTTCTAGGTCCCACGCTCATGTTACATTATTTTCACATATATTTACTGAGGTGCAATTTCATCATCACTCATTCATCACTATTTACCACATATTCAATGCTGAATCCAGCAGGAGGCAGGAGACGCATGTCATGTAAGGTAGGTAAAGTCTTCATACGAGCCAAGTGGCCCATCAGGCCGGAGCTTATCCCGGATTCCTTAGCATGAAGCGACTGAGAGTATTTCTACTCCCCCCTGGATGGGATGCTAGTCCATCGCAGGGTTACCCCCAGCATTAAATTCGCCGGTACCCATTTATACACCTGGGTGGAGAGGGGCACTGTGAGAGTAAAGTGTCTTGCCCAAGAACACAACACAATGTCCCCGGCCAGGGCTCGAACCCGGACCACTCGATCCGGAGACGAGCGCACTAACCATGAGGCCACCGCGCCCCCCACACATGTCATGCATGTCATGTAAGAACTCAGTTAAATGACCTGGCTCTCCATGAGTTCTCGTAGCTCAGTGGATAGAGCCTCTGCACGGTGTTTGGAGGGTCATGGGTTTAAATCCTATCGGGACTTGGATTTTTTTCTAGGTCCAACGCTTGTGTTACATTATTTTCACATATATTTACCAAGCTGCTATTTCACCATCACCTATTTATCACTATTCTTTGGTTGTTTTATCATATTTCATCCTCATTTACTTCTTAATAAAAACCTCCATTTTACAGTTAGACTGGCCCTCTGAAAGAAGTTGCTTTAAACATAAAAAGTTGTTCTCTTTTTCTTTTTCTTCCAACTCTCTCACCCGTCTGGTTTGATCAACATCAGACATAAGTATACACATAGTCAGCTTCCAATCAGAACTGCTGGCTTTTTTTCTATTCTGTGATCATGGCATTTTCATGTAAAAAATCTCTCATTACCAAGCTTGTTCAGGACCATACTGAGAAAAATATCAGCCCTTTTTTTTATGGACAAACCTTGCTGGGCTTAGTAAAGACCTTGGGCTGATATGCTCCCTGCACAGTCTTTGCGCTTGGTTAATAAGATGTATATTTAGCTGGTTGATCTACCATAATAACTAAATACTAATCACTTCTTCCATATAAGATTACAGATAAGAGTTATCTCCCAACACCAAGTGTAAGAAGAACTAAAAGCAAAGATGTAGGCCTGAAACTTACTGCTGTGCCTGATGATGGATCAATGAAGTCTGCCCAGTAACCAGCTGCTAGGAGACTACTACAGATCTCTTTGGCACTTTCTACAAACTGCAATGTAAAGTAATGAGTCACATCTCTATTTCTTAACATTGAAAACCACTTCTTGTAATCAGTAATGACGAAAGTACTGTAATAGTAATAATAATGATAATAATAATAATGATAACAATAATGACTTTATTTCAGTGTCAATCTTCTAACTAGCCTGTAATAGGCTTACTAATTGGGGACACTATCCTACATAAAGAGTACAATAATCTTTAGAATTTACGATGATAAAATCTTTAGGCTACAATGACTAATACAATAATAAAGAACATATCTAGAAATATAAAATCCTTAGGCTACTATCATTAATCAAAGGGTTTTAAAAGCCGAAGTTTTTCGACAAAACTATAAACTATAAGCTAAACTGGGGAAGAGGATTGGGGTTGAATGTAAAAATTTTGAAAGTTTACATGAAAACAATTATTAATTCAGTGTTACATGATAAGGCCATGTACATTCCGTAGTCATTGTCAGTCAAATAGTCCTTCCTGATAACAAAACAACAAACTCACTGATGGGATTTGGGTATCACTGTTTCAATGCAACTGCAGTAGTCTTATAACCACAACTCAATTTGAAACTTCACTATTTATTACTTGCCTATTAAATATATGGACAGGAAGATGAGAATTAGCTAATTTTGGCTGCAAAAAAATAATGGTTGAATGTCACAAACACAGTTTTCCCCTCACCCTTTTTACAATGTTTTAATGTTGAAATGCAGAAAATCAAATTTCCAGGATTTCATTCAACTCACTTCACTAACTTTAGCATGATCTTTTTAACCTTAGGAAATTTACCTGCAGCTGGAAAAAAGAAAAATATATTGACTAAACTTTATTCATCTCTTGTCAAACTCATTATAATTCATCAAGTTAAAACAAAGAAAATCACAACCGTGAAGGAGGTTTGGATACCCAATCTTAATTAGCATAGATTTTGATGATTTTTTTTCTCCCTTTACTTCTTAGTTTTTGTTCTGACTGAGAAGATATATATCAAACACTCGAGACGGTGTTTCACTGCCTATCCAAAGACCTCAAAATCTCGTCAAAAATTCACCTCTGCACATTGTATTTTCAACTCTCTTCTCAGTGTTTGGATATCCTGATGAAACACTCTCTCTTGTGCTTGATATATTACTTATTACACTTACACTAGCCATGAGACTTTCTCGTTCTTCCTCCACATCAGGTGACCATGCGCTCATGTCATTCTGAGTGTGCTGGCTGATGCTCACTACTGTAAGCTGGCCCATTTGCACTCCAATATCAGGAAACAGCTCCATGAAGCCTTGGTGAAGGAAAGATGGGCACTGTTGTACACTGCACTCTACTGTTCCAGCAGCTGTAGTACTCTTCTACAAAATTGAAAGAAAAGTTTTGTTATCTAATCACTCTGCAGTGAAACGAAAAACAAAATAATTTCTAACTTAGTATAAGTAAGAAAACACCAGTCATAGGTGGGGGCATCTCGTTTATTGATCAGACATAAATCGACCTAGGATAGTTATTTTAACACAAAAAACGTAGTAACCAAAAACACTAAAATTTACTAAAACAAAATTTCTGAAATGAACTGATCAAAAGCGGAGATGCCGTCGAAGTGACAACTCCTTATGGACAAACTCCTTAAATATTAACTTCTTAGCATAATTACGTAACCTGCATGCCAACGAATTTACATACCAGCACAATATCTTACAATAACAACGTGAAAAATTATATTTTTGATGGTAACTGAAAAGACAGAGTACACAAGATGAAAAGGCAGCTTCGACCCATTACGTAAAAAGCATTTTCTCTTACAATTTAAGAAGGGAACAAAATTACTCTGCGAGAGAAGTTTACTCAAATATACTGTCCTGGGTTTTTTTCAAGTTTTGATGACTTATGAAGGGCAGCAATTTTGTGAAAGGTGAATTGATCAACATGACATGAGCGCGGGAAAAAGAAAAAATCTGAGTCCTCGACAGGAATTGAACCCATGAACTCCCAAACACCAGGCGGGCACTCTATCCACTGAGCTACAATAACTCATGGAGAGCAAGGTCATTTAACCCTTTACCTCCCAAGAGTGACTTATAGATTTTACTCTGTCTAACGCAAGACAAGTCTACTCGTCAAAGGGAGACCCCTTGGGGTTTAAAGGGTTAACTGAGTTCATATGTGACAGGAGTCCTGCACACTGCTTAGCTAGGATCAGCACTGTCGAATTCATTGTGAGTAGTGATAAGTAAATAAAGATGGTGAATTTTGAGCTCAGCAATGAAACGTGAAAGGTGAATTGATCAACATGACATGAGCGTGAGACAAAGAAAAAATCTCAGTCCTTGACAAGAATCCACCGTAAGGAAAAAGATGGCGACTGGTACATTTACCTATAATGCTTTGTGCATGAAAACTCTAAAAGAGCATATAAAAACCCACAGAAAAATTGTAAGTCAGTAAAACTCGACAAGAGCAATGCTATTAGTGTAGGAACGACTGCCGTTAAACCATATCTTTGTATATGCCTAGTGGGCTTAGTTTGGTTCACAAGGTATTGTGGTAAAATGTGCAGCCGCCATCTTTCTTCTTACAGTGGATTGAAACCATAACCTCCCAAACACCGGGCAGGCACTCTATCCAATAATCCAATGAGCTACAAGAATTCATGTTTCAAAGTTCACACTTGACTAACAGTGTTTCTGCCAGACTGCGCCATTGCAGGAATCCTGTGTTGCATTCAGAGAAGGCCCCCAGAAAAATGGAGAAAGGGCCAATTTAGCTTTTACAAGGCTGCATGCAGGTTTAACCCAGGCATAGTATTCTAATAGCCTACATACATGTACATACATACAAACTTTATTGAAGCTCCCTAAGTGGGTTTTCCAGCTCAATACAATTAAAACTTAGACAAGACACAAAATTGTGACCGATATGGTCGCCAATGAACTAACAATTTACAATGCAACTAACAATTCTTTCTTGGCGACCAAAAATTCTGGTTTAGTCGCCATAATAGCGACTTCATTTCTCTACATCGAGGATCAATAATAGTTATCTACGCACACACCTTATGTTCTTCTAGAAAACAATATTTAAAGATCTTCGCTTCTAAAACACTCAACATTAGAAAAGAGGTCAATCCATCCTTTTGCTTTGCTGTATTGATTCTCTCACATTGGAAAACTTCCAAATGGCTGACCCTGTTTGAAATCACCCTATAATGCATTGCAAACCCTTGGACATTAACTACTTCATGTATGCCTTTGTGATGTTATTTTGACATGCAAAGGGACCTTCATACTAGTATCTGGCGATCAGGCATTTGCATTTGGCAATTATTTTTTCTACCAATTATTATCTATTGGTTCCTTTCCTTAAAAAAATGGCCCCTAAAACAAGTATTCAGGGGCCACTTTGGCCCTCAAGTAAAATTTTCTGGCTGAAACAGTGGCTAAGAGGACGAAGGGGACGAACTTGGCCAATCAACAAGAAATTTGTTTGCTAAACACTGTACACTGAAAATGTGTTCCCCGAAAATTATCAGAAAATGCACAACAAAGTGTGGGATGTTGTACAACAAGCCGAGTGAAATGTCTGCAAGATTAACAGTACATCCCAGATTTCCACATTGAGATAATTCATGTTTGTGTAATAAGCAATAAATCTATTACTGGGAGGCGCGGTGGTCTATGCTTGGTGCGCTCAACTACGGAGCGAGCGGTCTGGGTTCGAGCCCTGGCCGGGGACATTGTGTTGTGTTCTTGGACAAGATACTTTACTCTCACAGTGCCTCTCTCCACCCAGGTGTACAAATGAGTACTGGCGAATTGCTGGGGAAACCTGACAAAATTGCAGGGGAGTGACCTGTGATGGACTAGCATCCCGTCCAGGGGAAGTAGAAATACTTCCAGCCGCTTCATGCTACAGAAACCGGGATAAGCTCTGGCAGCTATGGGTCAGGCTTGGCTCTAAGGCTTCACTTTTTTTCTATTACTGTAAGTTGTGGTGAACAACTTGTATCCTCAACTAAACAACCTCAAGTTGGGAAGGTTCACATAACACCATCTTTTCAGTTGGTGCTCTAAGGGAGAATGAACATGAAGGATCACATAGACTGGAGCCTGAAAAAGGACAGCTCAATTTGTATCAGCTAGCAAAAAGAACCAATATTATGAATCAACCCATTCACTCCCAGAACTTTTTGCCAGAAATGCATCTTTAGGACATTTTGGACATTTCCAGGCTGGATATGGACCACATTAGCTCTGATCTACTCAAAAAGGCATGCTTTCTTTCCGTACCAGCATCACATTTTACGACATTTTTGCTTAAGCATGAGCAGAAATCAAAATCTTGAGATTTTTGGACCAGAAAGTAACCTACGTCTTTAGGCTTTTCGTTGTTGTTGTTTTTTTTTTGCCTTTCCTTTTTCTTCTTTTCTTATTTTTTTGCTACAGTGATTGACCTTCTACTGGGCTTGCTTCAAAAATGTCCAAGAAAGCATCATCAAGATGCAATTTCTACCATGGAGTAGCCACACGTAGTGGCAGGAAATTTAGCTCTGAGTTTTTCACTCTAATTTCTCAGAATTTTAGTCCATATTTCAGGCTCCATTGGGCTGATCACTCTGATCTGGATATCATTGGAAAGATCTTTTCCTCCTGCAGAAGTTGAGTATAGTTGATGCCAATTTTAATCAAAGGTGATAACATCAGAAGTGGAACAAAGGCCAAGGCTCATCACAGGCGGTTACAGGCGGCACAGGAGTCAATGGTTAAATAATAGTAAAATGTGTTTCCTTGAAGTATTTAATACAGCTGTATGTGGTCAAGAATTAACTACCTCTGTCTCGACAGCTTCTTCATAATTTTCCGCAACATCCTTCATGTACATATCAATGGCCACTGCTTTTCTGATATCATCCGATTCGAACTCTAACAGAGCTTCTGCCATAGTCCGTCTCTGAGGGAGGTCAATACCAACATTTCCAGGAAGAGGAAAGTGAGGGTCTTTTGGAGCAAATGGGCCAAGTCTAGCATCTGGCCAGTTACCTTGATGAGCTGTAAGAAGGTTCAAGTTAGCTTTTAAACACAAAGAAAACACTTTAAGTTGCAATAATCAGTTATGTGTGATTCTAGAAAATATCCATACCAAAGATTCAAAGCCAAAAAATGTACTACATGTCTTTCTGTGCAACCCTAACCTTACTGGGGGCTCAGGTTGTAATAGTGGAAAGAACAGTGGACTGTCATAAGGTATGGGAGGATATCATTTCAACCCTCCAAGTTAACTTTTTTCCTTAGTGGTCATTTGACCACTGAATGTTTATTTTTGGTTGCCAGTAAAAACTTTTAGTCGCCAAAATATGCATATTAATTAGTTAATTAATAATAATTAACTAATAAATATATATAAAGTAATAATAAGTTATTAAAGTGCTATCCCTGAGCCAATTTTAATACATCTTTAACAACTAAATGATAATGGTTTCAAAATGTCAACATGGATGTCCTCAGCACAATGCACATGGGATGCTACAGAGCTGCAAGACTATAGTGTTATAGTGCAAATACCAAAAAGCAAATTTTTACTTCGGTATCTTCATGTTAACTACGATTACTCTGACTCAACTCACTTAGAATATGTACCAGAAGAAACAGACGGTAATAGTAATAGAGACAATTACAGTTTCTTCACACAAACATATAAAGGTAAGGCTGGCTGTGAAATCCCAGGAGAAAATTTGATTGACAAAAACTGAAAAAAAAAACATCACTTCACAAAACACAGAAATACTGTGGAACTTAACTCATATCTACAGAGCAAAAAGATAAGTGTAGATGGCACAGATTATATAATACAGACTGCAGCGACTAGATGATGGAAAGTATTGGCCAACATCATCACTGGCGGCATTTACTTTCTTGATCAAAACTTAAAGTAAACTTTTATTTTTACTCGAATGTTGAAAGAGTTCTTGAATGACAAAAACGAAAACTTTAGCTGGATTAACGACAACAGAAGTGTTCACGGTTGAATTGTTTTTAGTAACATTACAAACAATTCAAGTGTTAACGCATGCGAATTGAATGAGAAATATAACAAGCTTGAATATTGTTTCATATCGATGAAAACTGTGTTATTTTACAAGACGTAAAAAACATCCAGGATCTAATTTGATCTCACAATAATTATATCTTTACAATTACGAAGTCGCTCTCCATTGCAGTATTTATGATTTATGTTTATGGCACAATTTAAATATGGCAAATGTTCGCACTTCATGTATGTCACTTGGCAGTTTTGCTGCCCTTTGGATGGAAGTGTTTTTGCTTCCGCTGTTACAAGATGTACTTCTCAAAATTAATACACTGTAGATCCGGTCACTGTTGGCCTTCCAAATTTCAAATCAATTTCAAGGCTTTTACACTTTCTCATCTTTTTTTGATTGCGTGCATTGTCTCACGTTCACAGGTAAAATTATCATGTCCTAATGTTCACTCAAGCAGAACGAAGTTCGTCGCATACAAAATTAGCATACTGTAAATTCGTTTTTTCTCGTGATGCCAATTGTTGGGTTCTTGGAATTTAACGGTTGAAACTTTATTCTATTTTTGTCTCAGTTTCAGTAGATTAAAATGGCAAATGAAGTTACATTTAACAAGTGAATTCATAACGCTCACAGCATTTTTTTAGGGGTCCGGATTTTTATCACGTTGATTTTAGTCGCCGGGCTGGAAACTTCCACTTCAAGTTAGTCGTCAGCTTCAAAATTCTAGTCGCCATGGAGACTAAAATGGTCGCAACTTGGAGGGTTGCATTTGGTTGGTTTATTAATTTTTATATTTAGACAAGTACTCATAAATGTTTTTTTTGGGATTTCACTGTTGAGAATACAAGGCTCCCCCTGCCTGTTAAGAGGCTTTCTTCAGTGGTGTGCTTATATGGATGCAATGGGTAAAGAAATTGTGTGAGAAAAGATGTGTCTCTACATGGGAATTTAATGCATACCTTGGAGAAATAAACGGAAAGAAACCTCCTTAATTTTGTCCAAAAAAATTAATACATCAGCATTCCATTATTGACATTGCCAATTGCAAAAACGTGAGAGGACTGGGATGAGTCACCGTATTTACCAGTGTATAAGTCGACCTTTTACAGCCTAAAAATCGGTCCAAAAATCGCCCTTGACTTATACATGGGTCAAAAACTGAGATAAAAAAAGTTCAGGACAAATTAACATAACAATTCTCTCATATGTATTTTATTATTATTATTATTATTATTTATTATTATTATTATTATTATTATTATTATTATTATTATTATTATTATTATTATTATATGTCACCTAACATCCACTTTTACACAGTACAAGTTACGATGTCTTTTCGCTGATCAACCTGAGCGCTTTAAGAATTATCTCCTAACGTAAAGCTGAATGTCGTAGATACTCACTGGCACATTTCTGGAATAAAGAACTAATATTTGTTGCCAATACAGTGGCAAGTCTGCTGGACAAAAGCCACAGTTCTAGCTTCAAAAGTTTGCTGCTTGGTAACCTGGCTTTGTAACCATGCGAGCCTGTGTGGTCCTAGTAGTTAGCTCGGTTACCAAGTTCCAAGGCATCATGGCACTTTGTTTATCAAAGCATTTTCAAATTTTCTTGAGCTTCCTTGGCGTTTAGCCTGTCTTCTAAACCTGCTTTACAACTCTCCACAACGATAAAGGTTTGTTAAAGATTAGTATGTGTGATTTTGTAAGCTTATTTCAAAAATTATGAAAATGCAGCTTATACTTGTGTCACTAAAACACGCTTCAACGCTAGCTTACACGCAATAATAAACTTTACGTCCAAACTTGCTGTAATTTTTTTCATGTAACTATAACGTACCTGAAAGAAAATTCTAAGATATAAGATTAGTTTTTCAAGAAAATTCTTACCCAGAAATAAGAAAAAACTTACTTTTTAACCGCGCAGCCGTAGGCGTGCGCGGTTTAAGGTTTACCTTCGGTTTATTTTTTTTCGTTTTGTCGGTGACCAGACGCAGACCTCTGCTCGGCCAAGTCTTGGTCGGGACTTTGAATAACGCAACCTGGAATGTTTATTCTCCAAAAACTTTTGAAACATCAGTACACGAAAATGTTACATATATTGTGTTCTTTATTGTGTGTGAAATATATCTTTTTTGGTTTTATCGAAGCGTTCGATTCGAAGCAAAAGAACGTGTCAGAACGTGCAAGGATTATGTCATTAGTAGGGAAATAACCACCGAACTAAAAATAGCCATGGACACCATAAATCTTGAATTATGTGGGTCGCGTGACTATTTCGCTAGCTTCTTACTCGTAAGGAAAACCGATGAGATTTAATCATGACTTTGAAGAGAGAAAGCTGTTGTTTATAGCCTTGGTATCGAGTTGTTCGTGTCGTTCATGCCCAGACATATCCTAGAAAAAGTTCCAGATTAAGACCACTACGTCATCGAAGATTTCACATGATGGTGCAATCGATTTCAAGGGATATTTAACTGATTATGCAATAAGAGTCTTAGACAGTTCGTGTGTAGTTAATGTTGTCAGTTGTTGTGCCACAAATTGATCAGTTGATTGCGTGTCCATAGTCATCAGTGAATCAACAAGGACTGCTTGCAGACAAGAAACGTGAAGGTAGATGTTCGGGTGATTATTTTGTCTTTACTGTGTGTGAAATACATTTTTCTGGCTTTATCGAAGCGTTCGATTCGAAGGGAATATTACATACGCTAAAAAAGGTATTACGTCAGCCAGATAATATGCGCTGACGTTGTAGGTTTCACTTTCACTACGTGACCAAAAATATCCTGCTCACCAAAAGTATTGGCCATTAATTTATTTGAACATTTGCGAATGTTCCATGTGGGATTAGCCAATTCAAGTGAATTCTTGGACTCATCGAAGTGAGTGAAGAGAAGTATTAAGTATTAATTTGCTGAGGTAAACAAGAACTTGCAAGGGGAAAACCCTGAGAGTGAAAGCCAGCGAGAGTCACGTTTCGCGCAATGAAATTCGCTCGTTACGTAACAATAGATGACGGCGGTAACTATGTCACGTTTCACTGGATTGTTTATGGTGCAATCGGCTACAATAGGTAAACAGCTCTTGTGTAGTCGTTGTCAGCTGTTGTGCTACAGATTGATCAGCTGATTGCGTGTCTATAGTCATCAGTGAATCAGCAAGGACTGCTTGCAGACAAGAAACGTAAAGGTAAATGTTCGGGTGATTACTTTTTCTTTACTGTGTGTGAAATACATTTTTCTGGCTTTATCAAAGCGTTGGGTTGAAAGAGAATATTACATACGCTAACTAGTGAGACAATCTCAGATAGTGCAGGGTGTTATGCAGGACTGTTAGTACATTTTGAGTCGTCTCTTGCCTTTATTTAAATTCATTCATACGTTGAACTAGCAAACGTGATAATTTTATTTTCTTGTAACTTGATACTTTTGTTTTTCTCGCAAAGTTTGTAACATGGTACGCTTGTTTTCTCAAAGACATACAAAGGAAGAGATATGCTCGCTTTTTTTGTGCTGGTGAAAAATGAAGTAATGTTGTTAACTTTTGAAAAACATAGGCACGCAAGGCGTGCAAGAGTTATTTTTTTGTGAACTAAAAGGTTTCAGAGATAGAAGAATTAAATCGATGACATGTACAATGTTTTACGAAACAAACTACAGTAACCTGACACGTCTCCAAATTACTATAGATATCATGTTATTTTCTAACAGGCAATTTGATTCGTTCTTTGATATAACCCACATGCATAACTCACCGATCTCATAGCCCTTTCAATCCCAAGAGGAATTGTTGCTCAAAAATACTCAAGCCGTTAAGGGGGGTGAACCTTAACTACAAATCTGTCGCTAAGGAAATCTCAAAACCTCATTTTGTTTTGGCTCCTGAAGTCCAGTGGGCATCAAAGTTTACCATGTTTGTTCGATTCACGTTTCCTTTAAATGTTTCCAACCACGCCCATATTTGGTATGTCACGTGACCAAAATAGAAAATGTCTAAAAACTCGGACTGAGTGGATCGTTTTCAAAATTTAACAATAAGACTTGTTAAAACACGGCATTATCTACAACTTGTAGTATGCGTTTGAAGAAATGTACAATATTTCAAGAATTATAGATGTTTAAGTGCTTTTATAGCCTCTTAAAGATCTATAATTTTCGGAATATTGTACATTTCCTCAAACGCATACTACAAGTTGTAGATAATGCCGTGTTTTAACAAATCCTATTGTTATATTTCGAAAACGATCCACTCAGTCCGAGTTTTTAGACATTTTCTATTGTGGTCACGTGACATACCAAATATGGGCGTGGTTCGAAACATTTAAAGCAAACATGAATCGAACACACACGGTAAACTTTGATGCCCACTGGACTTCAGGAGCCAAAAAAACGGAGGTTGTGAGATTTCCTTAGCAACAAATTTGTAGTTAAGGTTCTCCCCCCTTAAGAGAACTTTTCGCATTTTATACGAGTCGTAAGTTTACCCTTTTTACAAAACAACACTACTTCATCGAAAAAAGAAAGAAAGAGAGAAAAAACTTTCTGATACGTTGAAAGTCTGATTTTGCATTTTAACTTGACGCCACGCAGTCTTCAGAAAATATCGAACTGAAATGAATGTCATCAAATAAAGCTATAAACTGCTACTGCAGAGACGTAAAAACAGTTTAGAACTGAAACCTTTTTTTTTGTTTAATATCCTGGAAACAATAGCCGACAATTTGTAAGCTCCAATTGAATTTATTCCCATATCAAAAATAGAAGTGTCAAATTACCATTTATAACTAAAAATAGCAAACATCTCGTGCGAACGATTTTCTCCGACACGAAAAACAAAAGCGTCAAGTTACCATTTGTAACTAAAACTAACAAGCATCTCGTGGGAACAGGTGCTGACGATTTGTTAGCTCTAATTGAATTTACTCCCATGTGAAAAACAAAAGTGTCAAATTACCGCTTGTGACTAAAAAAGAAAAATATCTTTATATATTTGCATGCAACAAGAACAAAACAATCGTTACCTGTACCTATTGTAAACGTTCGAACTCTTTCAAATCAAAATAGTCCCGTCTCCTCTAAAACATTTTCTTAGACCTAGAAGCAACGATGCGTGACGTCTAATTGAATTTACTCCTTGTGAAAAACAAAAATATCAAGTTACCTTTGTAACTAAAAATAACAGCATCTCGTTCATTTGCATACAACTAGCTCACGCACTGTTTCAAACCTCAAGGCTCATCTCGTCCATAACTAAAATCCTCAACCTAACCCAGCGAAAATGCCCAAGTAAACCCAATATATGAATACTTCCTCCTCTTTTATAGAAGAGTAAATATGGCCGTTCTGAACTGTATCGGGATCAAATCTTCTCATATACCATTTACCTTTAAAACAAGACATTTGATTGGCTGTTTATAGTAGATCCGATCTGATTGGTGTGACATACATACATCACTCACTCACTCACTCACTCACTCACTCACTCACTCACTCACTCACTCACTCACTCACTCACTCACTCACTCACTCACTCACTCACTCACTCACTGATCCATTGACCCGTCCACAACATACTCGACGCGCCGACTAAGAGGTATTTTTTTTTACAAAAAAATAACTCAAAAAGATCTCGGACTGAAACGAATATCATAAAATGCTCATGAATTAACCATAACAAACCGCTGCTGCAGACACCTAAAAGCTGTCCAAACATGTTAACTTCTTTTTTGTTTAATAACCTGGGAACAAGAGGCCATAACTTGTTAGCTCCAATTGAATTTACTCCCATGTGAAAACCAAAAGTGTTAAGTTACCATTTGTAACTAAAAATAGCAATATCTCGTTTTGTTTGTTTAAACATTTCATGGGAACAAGTAGTGACGATTCGTAAGCTCTAACTGAATTTACTCCCTTGTGAAAAACAAGGGTGTCAAATTACCCTTTGTAACTAAAAACAAAAATATCGCGTTACATTTGCACACAAGAACAAAACAATTGTCACTTCCACTTATTTTGTAAATGTTAAAGCTGTTTCAAATCTAAATAGTCCACGGTCCTCTCTAAAATATGTCCTTTGAACTAGAAGCGACGATTCGTGACCGGTAATTGAATTTACTCGTTGTGAAAAAGTTACCCTTTGTAACCTAAAATAAGATATCTCTTCCCATTTGTTTACCACTGAATCATGAACTACTTCAAAACGCAAAACTCATCTCGTTCATAACTAGCCACCATTACACTGAAACAACCCAATGTATATTATGTAACTGTCACAATCCCCTCTAAACTGGACTAAAAATCACAAACCGGCAACATACACGTCAGTCTTTATTATTCAATCACCATAGTTCTTGTACTCTATACAATCATAGAACTTCTAAGACTTCAGAAAATTTTCTTTTTCTTATACTGCAATTCGTGCTGGCTATTAATGTGATAAAGTGAAAACCCTGATAACATTGACGAGAAAAGATTAAGTTTCATTTATAATGTATCTTCTCAACCCAGAAGTAAACAAGAACCATCATTATAAATGTAAAATCGTCACAGAATAATTTCCTTCTGTCCTGTTGACGAAATTAATGGCAGTCTCTTCGCTTTGCTCGTTGAAACTTATCACTAAAACTGATCAATGGATGCTGGAATTAACGACTCGCCCTCGACTCTGCAACAATCTTTAGGTTTCACTACAACACGCAAACGATTCGAACCTGGTCACAACCTCTTCACATTCCCTCTAGTGCATTTCGCCCTCTTAAATACAATTGTTCCTATCATAGAAACCACATCAACATTAGTAGTAGAGCGGGTAACACTCATTTAATTCAAAACCTTATATAATGGAAAAAGCTCGTGAACCCTTCATCGCACGCTCGCAGTTATATCTCAAACACTATGTTTCTTTGACTAATTATCCAATTGCTAATGACTATCAAACCCGCCCACAAAATCCTCAGCCTAACCCACAGAAAATTTTCCAGGTAAACCCAATTTATGAATACTTCCTCCTATTTTACAGAAGAATTAATATGGCCCTTCTCAACTATATCGGGATATCTCTGCAACAATAGTGAATTTTTTTGTCGAATTTACGAGTTCGTAGCGAAACATGAAGACTTGTGTTTTTATCGCGATAGTTGTCGTTGGTCTCTCTGGGGCAGATTAGGCTGTTGCCTAAGCAGTAAAACTCGGGAAAAGAACGTATGTAGGGCAGAATGATTTTACTTAGTACCGAGATGGCTCGAGTGGCCGAGGTTGACCGTGGAAATTTTGCGGGATAAAGAGGGAAAGTGAGCGGAAGTGCTTGATCACGCGCGTGTTCACGCGAGTGCCCAATCATTTGACCGCTGTGTTGGCCAGAGGAGGGCCAGAGGTTCACAGCGGTCAAACGACTGGGCACTCGCGTGAACACGCGCGTGATTTACGCACTTCTGGTCACTTTCCCTTTCATCCCACAAAATTTCCACGGTCAACCTCCGCCACTCGAGCCATCTCGGTACTAAGTAAAATCATTCTGCCCTACATACGTTCTTTTCCCGAGTTTTACTGCTTAGGCAACAGCCTTTCTGATCCGAAAATCTGCCCCCAGAGAGACCAACGACAACTATCGCGATAAAAACACAAGTCTTCATGTTTCGCTACAAACTCGTAAATTCGACAAGAAAATTCACTGTTGTTGCAGAGATAGTTTCTTTGTTGAAAAAGATATATAAAAGAGACGCCCCTTTTAGAGCTGTGTTTAAGGTAAAAACCTTAGCTGTTTTGTTTTCGCCTTATCCTCGCGAAATGAAACACATACCGCAAAATTTAAATTTGCCGCCATTTTGGCGCTTGCTTGTTTCTATAGAAATGGTGCAATCCATTCCCACGCGCACTCTATCGCGTGTGCGTGGCTTAAGCATGCGCACT
>JAHPZR010045970.1:0-2500 GCA_019787425.1 Platygyra sinensis
CAATTAATGTAATTGTTTATGGTATTCGAGGAAATCACTCTGATATACCTATCCAGATTTGGGACAGATATATTTACATCAACAATAAAAAAACTTATTTTGAAGCACCTATTGATATGAACGGTAAAAAGATAATAGGAGTTGGGGATGGTACTACAAATAGTGATGCTGTCAATAAGGCACAATTAGATGCAGTGAAAACACAAAATGAAACAAACATCACAAATATTAATACAAATAATGGTTATTATTATTATACAAATGATTTGAAACATGACAACGCAAAAAATGTCAAATTTCCATCAATAATAAATTCTTACCCATATTCAAATCACACAGCAGATGCATTGAGGATATCGCTCAGTGGTCAGTATCATATAATATATACTGATTTTTATTCAGGAGGTGGCTCATTTATAATTTATGATGACACAAATTCATATAATTTATTTAATTTAAATCTTGATAATCAAAAAATTTGGGCGCCGATAACAATAAATGCAATAGTCACAATCCAAGCAGATAATGGTTTCGGTCATGCTGATATAAAATTGTATTTGAGTGATGATCCTTCTTTGTTGGATGGAGCTGGATACAGCACATTCTATATTAAGTATTTGGGGCCATAAGATTGTATAATATAAACAATATATATATGAAAGAATCACAAAAAAATATATTCAACTGGAATCATATTTCAGATGAATTGACAGAGGAACAGATTGAAGAATTAAAGTCTTACTACCACACATATCATAAAAAGTGTTGGGCCTACAAACAAGCATTAAAAAGATTCAAAAAACATAAATTACTTGGGAACTCATTATCCATCATATTTGCATCCGGTGGTTTAGCTTCCAGTATAGCAACCGGTGGTATTAGTTTGGTTGCCATCAGCACCGCAGCACTTTTAATCCAGGGTTGGATGTCGCATAAAAACCTTGATCTTAAGATCCAAAATTGTACAAATGCTTACCAAAGCTATCAACATTTGCTAAATGAAATAAAAGATATGATGAGAAGTGGAAATTTCAATTCATCTCACATTTACAACACAATGAGGAACATTGATGATTACGTGACAGACAACAGTCCTATTGTTGATAAGTATTTGATAAAATACGATGAAAAATTCATTCGTTAATTATCAACTGAATTCTATCACCTATCAATGATTGAACCTTTTCCCAATATTTTTCATAATATTTCAGCGTCCTCTTAGACTTTGTTGCAAGGATATCTTTGTAAGGAAGCCCGAGCATCTTGAATAATTGCTTGAGGATGAATTTGATGCTTATTATCCGTTTTTTCCCATGATTAACTTTATGAATAACACTATCAATCTCAATGAATACTTTATGCATCTGATTCCTTTGTTTATGAGTCAATTGAATATCATTCTCACTGGATATACTAAATAACACATTATCAATATGGTAATTTCGATGATATCTCGATTTATGTTTTATCAGATGCATATTTTCATAGAAATTGAAGCACTCTGTGACATAATCACAACCATGAACTAAACCACAATTTATACAGATATTCATACCATTTACATTTTCCATATCCTGTTCACTACAACATGACTCAACCACTTTATCAACTTCTACTAATTGTTGATCACAAAAAGGGCATGTATATTCTTTCTCACGCTTGAATTCATCATGAATAACACTGTCACACATTCTATACTATTATATGAAATAATATCTTCACAAGTAGAAATTTGACCTTGTATAGTTGATATTGATTTCGGCATATTGAGTTGAAAACTTCGACACAAACTTCAAACTTTTGAGTAAAAATTAGCAGTAAACTTTACTTAAATAATTTATGATAAAGCACTTCTGACTTGTTTCATTGTGATTGGTTCTAACAATATCCATTTTATTACTATATGTTCGTTTTCATACAATTTCATTTTCATATATAGTATAAATATTTGTTTTCAATATAGGTTCAGATTTTATAATTCTAAAATTTGAATCAGATTTGGGAAATTGTATGAAAAAATGCGTTGGGAAAATTTTAAAATTATGTGGAAAACTGCGTTGGGAAAAAAGCGCTGGGACCCCCAACTACTATACTACTCACTTTAAAGAGTTCCGAAGATGTTCTGCGACTTCTCGAACGTTTTTAAGCAATTACACTCGCTATTGTCAGTTACGCGTGAGAAATTGGTGTGAATGCGTGTAGCCTGCGTGGCAGGCGTCCGAAGGGGAGGGAAAGGGGGAAGACGAGCGCGCAAAGCGCGGGAGGATCGCGGTAGGGGACGCCTGCAAGGACGCTATTGTTTTCTTCATTCCGCCCTCTAATTTACTATGCAAAGCCCACTCAACTGTCGAATGTCTGGCTGTCAAAATTGTCCAATCAGAATCACGCCACTTCTTTCGTGACAAAATCTGTAGGTGCCAATGGGTTCTCGTATTTCTTGTTTTTGTTGTTTTGCACGAAAAATGAATTTTAAAATTTAAAAGCTCCTAGCTTCAGACGT
>JAHPZR010045970.1:7500-15000 GCA_019787425.1 Platygyra sinensis
CTTGCTCTCGTTTCGGAGGTATCACAAGACGCAGGTGCTGTCAGCCCAAACCACAGACTCGTCGACCTGTATGTCGGTCTCAGTTCTAATGATCTTGTCCAGTCTGGCTGCGATAACAGCTGCGCCCAACTCTAATCTAGGAATAGTAAGATGCTTGAGTGGTGAAAGCCGGGATTACCCAAGGACAAATAAACAATGCATTAGACCTCGTGCGCCTGTAATGCGAAGGTAGGAACTGCGCCATAAGTGATCTGACTGGCATCAGCAAAGCGGTCGATCTGACAAGTTGTGACGTCACCGAAGTCAGGCGGCTTGAAACATCGACAAACTTTGAGTGACTCCAACTTAGGGAGATCTCCGAACCAACTCTGCCAGATAGTGATGTCTTCGTTTGAAACCATGTCGTCCCAACCTCAGCTTCTTCGGCACAAGTTCTGCAATAGACGCTTGGCTGGAAGGATGAATGGTGCAACAAATCCCAGAGGGTCATAGATGGAACTTACGATGGAGAGGATTCCTCGTTTGGTAGAAGGTTTGTCCCCTAAGGATGTATTAAAACCAAAGGTGTCCGTCTCGACATCCTATCGGGTTCCCAGGGCACGTTCACAAGGCAATTGGTCGACTATATGATCCATCACCGAGATTGCTCTCTCTGACGTAGGTACAGACTCGACGAACCGCCTACAGTTAGAAATCCATTTGGTTAACCGAAATCCCCTTTTGGAAAGCAGTGCGTGAAGTTCTGATACAGTGATATTGCCTTGGTTTCGCTTTTGATGGAATTCAAACAATCGTTTACATAGAAATTGTGCCTTAGAGTTCTCACCGCCTCTTCGCTGAACATTTCTTGATTATCATCTGCCGTATGCTTTAAGCCAAAAATAGCGCAACTTGGAGACGAGGTGGCACCAAAGAAATGAACCAATATTTGGTAATCTTCTGGATCCTTGTTGAGATCGTTTTCTGGCCACCATAGGAAGCGAAGGGCATCACAATCCTTAGGGCTGTCACGCACCTGGTGGAACATTCCTTCGATGTAAGCCATTATGGCAATGGGCTCTTCACGAATGCGAATCAGAACTCCCACCAAGTTGTTGGTTGAGTCTGGACCCTGCAGTAGTTGAGAGGTTAGGGACACCCCGTTGTATCGCGCGGCACAGTCGAACACCACACGAAGTTTGTCTGGCTTGTTTGGGTTCACGACAGGGTGGTGAGGTAAGTACCATGTTACACCGGCCGTGTGGTCCAATGGAGTCTTGGAGACCATCTGAGCGTGCCTATTCTCGAAAAGGCTGTCCATGAATGCTGAATACTTCGATGGCAGGTCTGGGTTCTTAATCAGTCTTCTGCGCAGTAACTTCAAACGGTGTTCTGCCATTGCTCGACGGTTTGGTAGACAGGGCACATCGTCTTTCCAGGGTAAGTCTATCTGGTGGTGACCCTCCTTCAGACAGATCGACTTCTTCATGAAGGATAGTGCACGCTTGTCTTCTTTGGACATTGCTGGTTTGTTGACGCATATAGAATCCGAGAACTCCCAGTTACAGAACGTGCGAAACTGCTGGCTAAGTTCCTCGTTAGCCTTTACAAAGTTGCACACTGGCTGTAGCTGGCCCATCCTCACCAAGGGTCCATTTACCGTCCGGCCCAACCAAATATAGTTCTTGTCGCAAATGGGTCATGGCCTTGACTAATACGGGTCCATGAAGTTCCAAGGCTTTTGGAACGACACATCCAATAAGCAAGCCACAATCCGAATCAATTGTTTGGATTTGAAGATCTCTGAGGTAAGGGAAGCTGATCACATCCTCTTGAGTCGGAATAAAGTCCTAAAGTGTGACGTCACAAAAAATTAAATTTGTGAAATTATGGAATCTGGCACCATTTTTCGAATAGAGCGTCCTTATAAAAGGGCCCTTGCCATAAATTACCTCTTAGTTGTAATTCCGAGCTGAAATATAAAGGATGAAAGTTTGATACTGCCCTATATAAATCTCTCTAATTTTGAGTCGGTTCCAAACTGAAGGAACCGGAACAAATTTTGAAGAGTTTGTATGGGATGATTTCAAAATTTGATCCCTTAGATCTCCAAGGGGAATTGCAGCTCAGAGCTAATTTTTGGGATGAGGACATTTCTTAGGATCCTCTATAAGAATATGACATCATATCCCATAATTTCAAAAAATGTTTTTGTGACGTCATCACTTTAGGACTCTATACTGTCATTACTCACGGGTAGGCTCGGTACTGAAACTCGGACGCAAGTTCAACAAAGTAATTCTCATCCAGATCAAATACTTCCAGAGAGAAGGGATTGCACCTGGTCATACAGTTCTGCTTGCCGAGGGTGGTAAGAGAAAGCAGCGTTTTCTCCCCTTCGATGCCTTAAGTCTCCACGAGCTTGTTGGAACGGAACATGGTATTGGGCCGCTATCAAGAAAGGCGTAGGTTACAGTTGAACTGTTTGATCTCTTGGCCTTGACCCTTACAGGCACTATCGGTAAGGCAGTAGCTGACTTGCCGGCCCCGATTGAGGCACAATGACCATCGGCACTGATAAAGCTGTTCTGGGCGTTGCTCACGGCATTACCATCTGGTACTGAAACTTCATGCTCATTAGTATTCTCACGAGGTGATGTCTCCTCAGGTTCTCATGCATCTCTCTGTGGGTGGACATATGTGGAGTGATTGGACTGACATCCAGAAATCTTACAGAAACTTGACTTAGGGCACTCCCGCACGAAATAGCCTGGAAGGAGAAAGTTAACACAGAGACCCTTTGAACGAACGAACCGAAGTCTCTGCTCCACGCGAAGCTTCTTGAAGTCTTTGTAGCGGACTAAGACGTGATGACTATTGCAAAAAGGACACTTGGGAGGTAGCCTCGTTGCCACAGTTGAATCAGTGTATGAATCTGGCTGCTTATTCTTAACATCAGGATGGCCTCCATCATTCCCAGAAGTAGCAAAGTTAGCATCTCCTCTATTTGTTGACCCTTTGGAATCATTTCTGCCAATCCTTGGATCACCTTATCATCTTTAATGTCTCCAAACACCGGATGGGTCATTGCACGGGCTTTTTCGTCCACAAACTTCGCCAAGTCATGGAAAGTGATCTCTCTCTGTTCATTATTCGTAATGCCATCTGCCTTGTCGCGCTAACTTCGTCTCAATGTATGAGGCAGCCTTCTCACAATTTTCTGTAGACTGTGACCCATCCGGTGTTTGGAGACATTAAAGATGATAAGGTGATCCAAGGATTGGCAGAAATGATTCCAAAGGGTCAACAAATAGAGGAGATGCTAACTTTGCTACTTCTGGAATGATGGAGGCCATCCTGATGTTAAGAATAAGCAGCCAGATTCATACACTGATTCAACTGTGGCAACGAGGCTACCTCCCAAGTGTCCTTTTTGCAATAGTCATCACGTCTTAGTCCGCTACAAAGACTTCAAGAAGCTTCGCGTGGAGCAGAGACTTCGGTTCGTTCGTTCAAAGGGTCTCTGTGTTAACTTTCTCCTTCCAGGCTATTTCGTGCGGGAGTGCCCTAAGTCAAGTTTCTGTAAGATTTCTGGATGTCAGTCCAATCACTCCACATATGTCCACCCACAGAGAGATGCATGAGAACCTGAGGAGACATCACCTCGTGAGAATACTAATGAGCATGAAGTTTCAGTACCAGATGGTAATGCCGTGAGCAACGCCCAGAACAGCTTTATCAGTGCCGATGGTCATTGTGCCTCAATCGGGGCCGGCAAGTCAGCTACTGCCTTACCGATAGTGCCTGTAAGGGTCAAGGCCAAGAGATCAAACAGTTCAACTGTAACCTACGCCTTTCTTGATAGCGGCCCAATACCATGTTCCGTTCCAACAAGCTCGTGGAGACTTAAGGCATCGAAGGGGAGAAAACGCTGCTTTCTCTTACCACCCTCGGCAAGCAGAACTGTATGACCAGGTGCAATCCCTTCTCTCTGGAAGTATTTGATCTGGATGAGAATTACTTTGTTGAACTTGCGTCCGAGTTTCAGTACCGAGCCTACCCGTGAGTAATGACAGTATAGAGTCCTAAAGTGATGACGTCACAAAAACATTTTTTGAAATTATGGGATATGATGTCATATTCTTATAGAGGATCCTAAGAAATGTCCTCATCCCAAAAATTAGCTCTGAGCTGCAATTCCCCTTGGAGATCTAAGGGATCAAATTTTGAAATCATCCCATACAAACTCTTCAAAATTTGTTCCGGTTCCTTCAGTTTGGAACCGACTCAAAATTAGAGAGATTTATATAGGGCAGTATCAAACTTTCATCCTTTATATTTCAGCTCGGAATTACAACTAAGAGGTAATTTATGGCAAGGGCCCTTTTATAAGGACGCTCTATTCGAAAAATGGTGCCAGATTCCATAATTTCACAAATTTAATTTTTTGTGACGTCACACTTTAGGACTTTATTCCGACTCAAGAGGATGTGATCAGCTTCCCTTACCTCAGAGATCTTCAAATCCAAACAATTGATTCGGATTGTGGCTTGCTTATTGGATGTGTCGTTCCAAAAGCCTTGGAACTTCATGGACCCGTATTAGTCAAGGCCATGACCCATTTGCGACAAGAACTATATTTGGTTGGGCCGGACGGTAAATGGACCCTTGGTGAGGATGGGCCAGCTACAGCCAGTGTGCAACTTTGTAAAGGCTAACGAGGAACTTAGCCAGCAGTTTCGCACGTTCTGTAACTGGGAGTTCTCGGATTCTATATGCGTCAACAAACCAGCAATGTCCAAAGAAGACAAGCGTGCACTATCCTTCATGAAGAAGTCGATCTGTCTGAAGGAGGGTCACCACCAGATAGACTTACCCTGGAAAGACGATGTGCCCTGTCTACCAAACCGTCGAGCAATGGCAGAACACCGTTTGAAGTTACTGCGCAGAAGACTGATTAAGAACCCAGACCTGCCATCGAAGTATTCAGCATTCATGGACAGCCTTTTCGAGAATAGGCACGCTCAGATGGTCTCCAAGACTCCATTGGACCACACGGCCGGTGTAACATGGTACTTACCTCACCACCCTGTCGTGAACCCAAACAAGCCAGACAAACTTCGTGTGGTGTTCGACTGTGCCGCGCGATACAACGGGGTGTCCCTAACCTCTCAACTACTGCAGGGTCCAGACTCAACCAACAACTTGGTGGGAGTTCTGATTCGCATTCGTGAAGAGCCCATTGCCATAATGGCTTACATCGAAGGAATGTTCCACCAGGTGCGTGACAGCCCTAAGGATTGTGATGCCCTTCGCTTCCTATGGTGGCCAGAAAACGATCTCAACAAGGATCCAGAAGATTACCAAATATTGGTTCATTTCTTTGGTGCCACCTCGTCTCCAAGTTGCGCTATTTTTGGCTTAAAGCATACGGCAGATGATAATCAAGAAATGTTCAGCGAAGAGGCGGTGAGAACTCTAAGGCACAATTTCTATGTAAACGATTGTTTGAATTCCATCAAAAGCGAAACCAAGGCAATATCACTGTATCAGAACTTCACGCACTGCTTTCCAAAAGGGGATTTCGGTTAACCAAATGGATTTCTAACTGTAGGCGGTTCGTCGAGTCTGTACCTACGTCAGAGAGAGCAATCTCGGTGATGGATCATATAGTCGACCAATTGCCTTGTGAACGTGCCCTGGGAACCCGATAGGATGTCGAGACGGACACCTTTGGTTTTAATACATCCTTAGGGGACAAACCTTCTACCAAACGAGGAATCCTCTCCATCGTAAGTTCCATCTATGACCCTCTGGGATTTGTTGCACCATTCATCCTTCCAGCCAAGCGTCTATTGCAGAACTTGTGCCGAAGAAGCTGAGGTTGGGACGACATGGTTTCAAACGAAGACATCACTATCTGGCAGAGTTGGTTCGGAGATCTCCCTAAGTTGGAGTCACTCAAAGTTTGTCGATGTTTCAAGCCGCCTGACTTCGGTGACGTCACAACTTGTCAGATCGACCGCTTTGCTGATGCCAGTCAGATCACTTATGGCGCAGTTCCTACCTTCGCATTACAGGCGCACGAGGTCTAATGCATTGTTTATTTGTCCTTGGGTAATCCCGGCTTTCACCACTCAAGCATCTTACTATTCCTAGATTAGAGTTGGGCGCAGCTGTTATCGCAGCCAGACTGGACAAGATCATTAGAACTGAGACCGACATACAGGTCGACGAGTCTGTGGTTTGGGCTGACAGCACCTGCGTCTTGTGATACCTCCGAAACGAGAGCAAGCGCTTTCATACCTTTGTGGCAAATTGGGTAGCTACAATACAGGAGGTCGCGGCCGCCTAGCAGTGGAGGCACGTTGACTCCTCGCAGAACCCAGCGGACGACGCACCGCGAGGGCTTTACGCAGAGGCTCTGTTAAATAACAGTCGATGGCTCAGAGGCCCAGATTTCCTGCGGCGTCCAGAATCTTTTTGGCCTATCGCACCCAATCCGGTCCTGGAGGTTTCACCAGCCGACCCAGAGGTAAAATCAACAGCTGAGGTATACTCCCAATCCACAGAAATCAGAGAGGAACCAATGAACAAGATCTTTGAACGAGTTTCCTCTTGGTATGGGTTGAAAAAATTCATTGCGTGGATCCTTCGCTATCGCGATAATCTACGATTAGCAGTGGAGCAACGTAGGAGTGGTTACACAGCAGTCAATAAGAAAACCTAGGTAGTCCCAATTTCCCTTGGCGAGTTACGGAATGCAGAAGAGAAAATTTTGAGATACGTTCAAGAAGAAAGTTTCGAAGGGGAACTGGTCATATTGAGAAAGGCATCATCCACTCCCCTCAGGTGAACAAAGCTGAAAGCGTCAAGTCAAGAAATCGAACAAGATAGTCGAACTCGATCCCCGGATAATTGACGGCTTGTTGTGTGTTGTGTAGGAGTCGACTACTTTGGCCCGTTCCTGATTCTCCGTTCTGTACGCCTGCCTGGTGGTACGTGCTGTCCACATAGAAGTGGCCCACAATCTAGATACTGATTCGTTTTTTAACAGTTTCCGGCGATTGTTGCAAGAAGAGGATCTCCGCAATTGATAAGATCCGTCAACGGCGGCAATTTTGTATCAGGAGAACGCGGACTTAACCGCTCTATCAAAGAATGGAACCAGGAAAAAATCGCCGATTTCCTTCTTCAGAGAAACGTCCAGTGGGCATTCAACCCTCCATGCGGGTCTCACCATGGCGGTCCATGGGAGCGTTGCATAAGGACAGTAAGAAAGGTCTCAAACGCACTGGTCAGGGAGCAAGTACGAGATGACGAGGGGCTGCCAACATTCATGTGACCAACCAGCGAGACCGTCTCGTGAGAAGCGTCACGCTGAAAACGAAATCAACTACACTTGAACGACCTATTGACAAGAAGCAGATGAAGTAGCGGAGGAGGCATGATTGTGGAGCCTGGCTATCTATTTAGGGACACTCTACGAAGGAACAGTTAATGTTTTTATTGCGTTGGAAT
>JAHPZR010045970.1:20000-21998 GCA_019787425.1 Platygyra sinensis
GCAATTATTCAAGATGCTCGGGCTTCCTTACAAAGATATCCTTGCAACAAAGTCTAAGAGGACGCTGAAATATTATGAAAAATATTGGGAAAAGGTTCAATCATTGATAGGTGATAGAATTCAGTTGATAATTAACGAATGAATTTTTCATCGTATTTTATCAAATACTTATCAACAATAGGACTGTTGTCTGTCACGTAATCATCAATGTTCTCATTGTGTTGTAAATGTGAGATGAATTGAAATTTCCGCTTCTCATCATATCTTTTATTTCATTTAGCAAATGTTGATAGCTTTGGTAAGCATTTGTACAATTTTGGATCTTAAGATCAAGGTTTTTATGCGACATCCAACCCTGGATTAAAAGTGCTGCGGTGCTGATGGCAACCAAACTAATACCACCGGTTGCTATACTGGAAGCTAAACCACCGGATGCAAATATGATGGATAATGAGTTCCCAAGTAATTTATGTTTTTTGAATCTTTTTAATGCTTGTTTGTAGGCCCAACACTTTTTATGATATGTGTGGTAGTAAGACTTTAATTCTTCAATCTGTTCTTCTGTCAATTCATCTGAAATATGATTCCAGTTGAATATATTTTTTTGTGATTCTTTCATATATATATTGTTTATATTATACAATCTTATGGCCCCAAATACTTAATATAGAATGTGCTGTATCCAGCTCCATCCAACAAAGAAGGATCATCACTCAAATACAATTTTATATCAGCATGACCGAAACCATTATCTGCTTGGATTGTGACTATTGCATTTATTGTTATCGGCGCCCAAATTTTTTGATTATCAAGATTTAAATTAAATAAATTATATGAATTTGTGTCATCATAAATTATAAATGAGCCACCTCCTGAATAAAAATCAGTATATATTATATGATACTGACCACTGAGCGATATCCTCAATGCATCTGCTGTGTGATTTGAATATGGGTAAGAATTTATTATTGATGGAAATTTGACATTTTTTGCGTTGTCATGTTTCAAATCATTTGTATAATAATAATAACCATTATTTGTATTAATATTTGTGATGTTTGTTTCATTTTGTGTTTTCACTGCATCTAATTGTGCCTTATTGACAGCATCACTATTTGTAGTACCATCCCCAACTCCTATTATCTTTTTACCGTTCATATCAATAGGTGCTTCAAAATAAGTTTTTTTATTGTTGATGTAAATATATCTGTCCCAAATCTGGATAGGTATATCAGAGTGATTTCCTCGAATACCATAAACAATTAGCGGCTATAGAATCGACCGAAAGCATCATGTAGAATGCTATGTGAGTGTAATATGTTTGATTGTTTGAATATTCTTTCAAGAAAGCGTGTTATGCGTCCATTTCCAGGACCGATTAAACCAATCTCGCCATTGTTTTCTTCTAGAACTTCATCTATTGTCATGTATGCCTTGTATTTTTTGAAGTAAATATATTGGTATACTAAAGCAGACTTTAGTATAACATCATCAACATGTGGATGCTGTTGTTTGCTTTCTTTGAAGAAATATTTAACATGAGCAATAATATCACTTATCATATATAAATAGTTTAGATATTTATTATATGATTGGAGCCAAGTATTTAATAAAAAATGAGCTGTATTGTCCACCATATAATTTTGTATCATTTCCAGTTATACGAATTATTATACCTTCATTTGATCTTGAATGTGTTTGATATTTTATGACTGAATGTATTGTGATTGGTGTCCAATCAGTTTTTCGATAAAGTTTTTTAATTAATAAAAATTCTAATGTATGAATAGTTCTTATTATTATTTTATAATCTTGAAATAATTTATTTGATGTAATGTAAAAATCGCTGTATGCAATCTCATAGTATCCATCTAATTTTATATTTAATACAAATTGACCTAAGTCTGAAGATGTTTTGAATGGGTACTTATTTATATTGGTTGGAAATTCAACGTCTTTTGATTCTGCGTGATTGAGATCCCCAAGATAATAATTGTA
>JAHPZR010045971.1:0-10225 GCA_019787425.1 Platygyra sinensis
TGAAACCCCTGATTACCAACTGTGCTACAATAGAGAACAACAGGATCATGCATTTGCCTCAAGTACTCAGATTTACTAACTGCGCAGCCGTAGGCAGGCGCGGTTCATGGTTTTGCTTCTGTTTATTATTTTTTTTTAGTTTTGTCTGTAAGTAGACCCATACTCCCACTCAGCCAAATGTCGTCACCAGATGATGTCATCCTTAGCTAATTACAGGCCATTTCTCAGCTCTTTTCGTCATATCCCCCCCTTAGGAGAGTTTGTTAAGTTAGTGAATTAACTATTCAGACAAAAAATGGCCGCAGGGAGAAACGTTTATTTGTTCAAAATTGGGCCAAAATCCCTCAGAGATGAACGTCAGGACATTTGCAAGGATAACAAATGTAATTTGGGACCAGTTGCTGGCTGCTAAGACTGAAATTATCCAGATTTATACTGTATTTTCGTCTTGCATGCAAAACGCCAGGCAGCGTTTAACATAAGTGAATCGTTTGAAAGGTCAAGGTATTTTTTCCTTAGACGTAAACAAACCTCTCGGATTACAAATCATGCTAGGCAGCGAGAGTCACATTTCGGTTGTTATGTAACAGTAGATGACGGCGGCGGCTTCTGTTGACCCGTCAATATACTAAAAATCCAGAGCTTTGTAGCCTGCGCTGTGAAGATGAATTTGGCTCGCAATTAAATTGGAACGGGGCGCTTAACCCTGTACTATGATTCTGTGGAGGAATTGGGGTGGCTGGCAGGCCTCAAAGTCTATTTTCGCTTTGAGCAGGATCACTTTAGAATCGAGTATGTAGCTTTTACTCTTCTTATGGGGGGAAACTCAAAAAGCGATAAATTGCTTAAAAGGTTTCGAATCGGACTGAAAAGCAAGATGACTAAAGATAAGACAACAAGGCATTGAGGTCAGTTATTTTTATTACAACATTTACTAAAATTTAGGCTAAAATGCCTATTGACATTTTTCTCAATACAAACCTTTTGTAACACAACACCTTCATATGCTGAAAGGCTTGTCACGTTTCATGTAATGAAACTTGGTTGTTATGTAACAGTAGATTACGCGGTAACTATGTCACGTTTAACAAGCTGAACGTTCGCATAAAGATTAAAAAAATAATAAAAGCGCAGTCAGACAGTGAGTAACCGTGAGTTTTAAAGCACGGTTACCACCGCACTGCGGTTCTTGTTTAAGTACACTTTCCCACTAGATACCATGAAATAACTATTGTCTAAACACTGGGATTTTCATTACTAGGTGTTTTACTAACAGCTCACATAAGAATTGTACTTTCATACAGAATGATAGTTAACCCAGAAATTTTTCAGCCCACTAATATGCTGAGGGTCAAAGTGATAACATTTTCTGATGTTTCTTTGTAACACACAGATGGCCACTCCTTCTGCCAGTCGATGGGATGAGACACCTGGGCGTCCAAAAGGTTCAGAGACTCCTGGAGTCACTCCTCATAGACCTGGTTCAGAGACTCCTGGGGCAACCCCAAGTACAAGGATTTGGGAGTCCACACCCAGCCATGTGACCCCTGGACATGCCACGCCCAGTGCTACACCAGGTGGCAATACCACACCAGGTGAAGGCGCTTTGTTGTGCTTGTGCTTTGCTAAAGTGATAGTACATTTATCTTTCAATTAAGATCTGCTAAGCCAGAATCACAGTCCCCTGGATATAGATCGTAACTTATTCAGAAGTCAACTTTATGCTGAATCTGTTAGCAAGATCGTCAAAGAAATCACAAGAATTTGAGCTGTTAGTTGCTCTTGCTTCACCTCTATATTAGTAAACACAATCTTGAGAACTCACTCTTGTACAAAATTGTTTAGCCAATTATCAACTTGAGGTTGACAAAGGTGAACTGACTTCCATTTAGCAAGTTTAACTTGAGAATCTATTAAGGATTTACATGTACTTGTCTACCAATATACATATAATAATTAATAATAATAATTTACATTTCTAAAGCGCTAAAATTATAAAAATATTCTAAAGCGCTTTACAAACTATTATATAAGAATATCAAAAATATTAAACGATTAAATTTAAAAATATTAAAATGTTAAAACTATTTAAAATGTTACAACAAATTGTAAGCCAGCTTGAACAGATATGTCTTAAGCTTGGACTTAAAAATGACTACACTCTGGCTGTCTCGAATTTCACGCGGCAGTTTGTTCCATAGAAATGGGCCGGAGCGGGCAAAAGCGCGATCACCAAAAGTCTTAAAATTAGTTCTGGGGATCTTAAGGAGGCCCTGGTCGCAGGAACGTAGGTCGTGACCAGTAACGGAGTATGGCTGCAAATATTCTTGAATTTATTGTGGGCCTTGATTGTTAAGAGATTTGTAAACCAAAAGTAACAGCTTTAAAATGAACGCGATAAGCCACAGGAAGCCAGTGAAGATGAAATAAGGCGGGCGAAATGTGATCAAACTTGGGAATCCTAAAGATTAATCGAGCAGCGGCGTTGAGCACCTTCTGTAAACGAACATATACCAAGATAATAGCTGCTTTAGAAAATGATCAGCTGAACAAAAGTAGGCGACTGCTCTTACCTCTAGTCTTGTATCATACACTCTACAGGAATACATTATTTCATGTCCAATTGTTAAAGTTGACTATTGTGAGATGAAAACATGGTCATGTACAATGTCATCTAATTTTCTCTGTGTTACACTTTCATGTACAGTTCTCCATATACATCTATTATGGCTTCATTACACACATTCGTACAGCTACACATGCAGTCACACCATTACACTTGTGTTGTTTGAAACCTTTTTGCTCTTAGAATAATTGTGATATACAATACAAATATTCAAAAGCTCTTGAATAAAGTACGCAGTTTTTTTTCAAGATTGCTACTCTATTTTTTTAAATGGTCAATGTTTAATTTGTTAGGCATTTCATCAACAAGAAGGAATCGTTGGGATGAGACACCAAAGACTGAGAGAGGTTTGTTGTATTTTTCAGTGCTTTATGTGTGTTATTTCACAACTATCTATCTACCATAAGCACTTCACAGGACTATGTTGTTGGTAATGGAATAAAACTGTTAAGACCATTTCATTGAACTTTAAACATTTTTGTTCTATGATTGCACTTAAAACTCTCCTGACTGCTTTTGTTTAGTTTGTGTTGTTGGCCTTGCAAGAAATTGGTTTTGCATGTAGATTGTTTCTTGAGATTGTCAGGACTGTCTCCCTAAAGGTTCTGTTCATGACAGAGGATTTTAGGTGTCTTGATTTGTGATTACCTCGTAGGTCAAATTGGATTTTGCTTGCTCTATAGTCATGAAAACAAAAGAGTTGTACTCTATATCACAAGGTTAACCATCCAATAATTTATTGTTTTATAGGTGAGACCCCAGGGCATGCCACTCCAGGCTGGGCAGAGACTCCCAGAACTGACCGTACTGGTGCAGAAACACCAGGAGCCACACCTACTCCAGGTAGTAAGCGACGATCCAGATGGGATGAGACACCTGCCAGTCAAATGGGTGGAACAACTCCAATGATTGGCACCAGTGGAGTAACCCCTGCTGGGCCTGCTGCTATGCAGATGCAAACACCCACACCAGGACACATGGCCATGACACCAGAACAGATGCAAGCATATCGTTGGGAGAGGGAAATTGACGAAAGAAACAGATACCTCTCTGACGATGAGCTGGATTCGTTTTTCCCCAAAGAAGGATACAAGGTTTGGTTTTGACTTGTATTTGGGTGTTTGATGACATGGGTTAAGAACATGCAATATAGGAAATTACAAAAATAATAACTGAGCCACTACGTATGCTCTCACTAATCGATAGGTGTGTTTAGATGAGAGTATGTAAACACGGTTGTGATCTTTCACATGTGCGGGTAGTCTTAAGAATTGTTTTATAAAAGCAATAGGGCACTTTTTCTGTGTTTACAGAGCCTCATCTTAACACTCAGGGGGTTAGGAAAATACGCAAAAGTTATGCAAACCCGAGACGTAGTTGAGGATTTGCAAACTGTCTTGAATTCTCCCCACCCTCTTAAATTTTAACCATGGTGTGACGGCAAACTACAGCCTAAATGTGCAATGTACACAAATATGAGAGCTAAAAGTCCTTACTTTACTCTTGAACAGAGAATGTTCTGATTGTAAGAGGCAATGCATGAATTATATATGAAATGGCACCTTTTAAATAGCCTCTTGCAGTATTCAGCACGCTCATTTGCATAGATTTATAGCTTGTTTTTATTGTGACAAAACAGGTTCATGTATCACTTACCGGTACTATATCCTTTGACTGGAGAATGCCTGCAAAGGGTAATTTCCACAGGTTGCACAGTTTTCCGTAATTTTATGTACTTTATTTAGTACATGATGTGGTGATTATGCATTTTCTTGTTAAAACACTTCTTCTGCAGCATATAGCTGAATTTGTTTTGTTAACAGCAAAATTTTAATTTGTAAATTTGCAGATTCTTGAGCCACCTCCTGGTTATCAACCCATTAGAACTCCTTCCCGCAAGCTGACAGCTACACCAACTCCTATAGGGGGCAGCGGCTTTTTTATTCAGGTATGGCTTACTTGTGTTCTATCTGATTGTAACTCATCATTTTGAAAAAAAAAAAGCCTTAAAAATGAAAGAAGAATTTTACAATGATTTTACTGTGGTGGATGTATAAACTGTTATCCTTAATTATTTGGTTCTATATCAGGAAGCCTTGTTCTTTTTTTGTTTCTTTTGAATGGTTTAGTGGTTTTGTTGATAATCATTTCATTTTCTTTGTTTTGTGCAGCAAGAAGACAGATCAGCTAAACTAGTTGAGGATCAACCTCCTGGTAATTTGCCATATTTAAAACCTGATGACGTACAGTACTTTGACAAGCTATTGGTAAGTCTTCGGAACACTCTTGTGAACAGTTTTTTCTTATTATGTACAGTACCGCTCAAAAGTAAGTTACCACCCTCTCGCGAGACGAGAATCGCGTCTCTCGAGACGAGATTCTCGTCTCTCGAGACGAGACTCTCGTCTCTAGAGACGAGACTCTCGTCTCTCGAGACGAGACTCTCGTCTCTCGAGACGAGACTCTTGTCTCGCGAGAGCTTAAAAAAACTGGAAGTACGGCTGCTTGAACTTCTCGAGAGATTTTAATAGTCTATTGCTAACACTGCAGCAACAACGCAGCAAAACTTTTTCGCAATCTGACGAATGCGCGCACCAGCGCCCGAATTCTGTTGTTTACCACCTTCATATTAAAAAGATGTAACTCTTAAAATCCTCAAATCTTTGTGGCTTGAGAATGGTATTTGTGAATATGCTACAAATTTTTCAGTTTTAAATCAAAAATATATCATTCATCGCTTTCATAGTATGTCTAGACCTGTACGTTGAAATGGCTTCTTTTGCTGATCGATCAGTGTAGCGGCTTCTTTTGCCAAGCCGCGATCGCCGTGATAAAATGAATTCACTAACCTTTAGGTCGTTTTAATGTTGAAAGGTCGTTGTACATGAAAGAAAGTATCGACGAAAAGAGTTTAAAGTGCCATGTTATGAGCAAACGCCGAAAGTTCTTGGCTTGCGAGTGGTTTACAACCGTTTACAAGTTTTGAAGCCGACTGGACCAAATTGTTGTTTTCTATCGATGATCGACGGGCTTTGGTAACTTTGCAGTTAAGTGTGTTCTGTGACACAGCTTATCATGCAGCATTTGCTATTGAAATTTCTGTAAAGCCATTTTGTTGTTTTAAAAATAAATACGCTTCTCTTCTTTCCCTCGGGTTCTCCGAAAGCGTTTTATCAATCGATCAAGAGACTACATTGTAATTTGTTTAACTTTATAGTTGCTACGCGAGTTTAGCACCAACACAATTCATTCAACCAAAAGGTCGTAATTTTTCTATCCATCGCTTAACAGACTTGAACTTTCTTGAACTAAAATCAACAAAACTTTCAGTTTTCAAACTGAATTCTTCTGCATGCCATTTCACCTCCTCCACATGCGTTAAGAAAGGACGCGTGCATGTCACGTTTCGATTTGTTATGTAATCAAAGTTCACTTTCTTTCTGTCAGATGGATTTACCGAAGTTCTGTTTCCAGGAGTTAATAAATTATTTCGATTTATAAGATTGTTTACATTCAGTTTTATACATAAAAACAACTAGTTTCGATTCAAAACCGAGTTCAAAAGACAAGCACACATATGCAAATTCGCTGCGCTGTGGACTAAAAATAATCCGGAAACAACTCGCCAATTTCGCACGCAAGCGCTTTCGCTAACGTCTTGATTTGAGTTTAGAACAATTTTTTCCATCCAGTTTCTTCATTAGCGATGATAGTACTGGGTCTAGCAAATTTCCATTCAAAGCTGACGTTTATATCTAGTATACAAAGTCAATACGCTGCAATGAAAAAAATTAAGCAACCGCCGAACGGGAGTTTTCGCGAACGTATTTGGTGTTAATTTTTCATCTTTTCCTTTTACGCTTTTTGCTTGTAAGTCTAAGTTCGTTTCTCTTGAAGCGGCGTGTAAAACAAGAGCCCGAAAAAACAGATGCCCTCGCAGAGCAAACTTCTCCGTGTCGCAAGAATTTATCGTTTCCCTGCAAGCTAACTGCTTGTAATTTATGCCAAAATATACGCTTCAATGGTTCTCGCGAGGCGAGAGTCTCGTCTCGCGAGAAACGAGACGAGGGGTGGTAACTTACTTTTGAGCGGTACTGTATATGTAAATTGCTGTTGTGGTTGACTTTGACATTAGGGTCACTTGGGATGTTCAACTTTAGTGCATGCGAGGTGGCCTCTCCTATAAGCCTGGTGGTTTCTTGAGGTCTCCTCGCCTAACAACTTGCTGTATATTATTATTGTTATTATTATTATTTATCTTATTTTTTTCCTTTTTTTTATCTGTTGTAACATAAAGGCAAATAAATGATGATGATGATGATGATGATGATGTTGATGATGCTAATTAACTTGGGTATTAGAGATGTTGACACCATCTAGTACCTGGTTTTTGTCTACAGCAACAACAATTGTTTTGCATACCCAGCATTACTACATACATAGTACGGACTAGATAATTGAACAATTTGGAGGAGCACTGTTTGCCTAAAAATAACCATATAAGGGTCTGCAAGGACTTACAGCAACAATATAGCCTGCGAACAGGCTCCCGGTTCGGTTGGGTTTAGGGCGAGATAACCGAGTGCAATCTAGGACGAGCGGGACGAGCCGGGAGCGGTCTGGTGAGGAGGGAGTCCGCAGGGGAGCCTGTAGACATTCCATTGATGCCGCCGTTCCATGATACCAGCTCCTGGTATCAAGATCTGATTGGTTCAATCGATGACTGTTGACAGCTCTGAGATAAATAATTGACGGATCTTGACGACTGCTTGTAAATTAGCATAATTCTTGCCGATACTGTCAACAATGGCTTCCGCGTGCAGTTCACTGACGACGAATTTGAAGCAGCTTTGAGCAATTCTTTGCAACATTTTCGTTATATCTCTGGTTTGAAACGTGAGCAGAAGCTATGACTGGAAACTGTGGGGTAGAAGCGCGATGTTTTCGGAATTCTACCGACTGGTTTCGAGAAGAGCCTAATTTTTCAATTGCTGCCGCGTCTATGATGGTAAATAAAATAGACAGGCCAAACACGACTCCAACGGTTCGTGCCATTTGTAGATTTGCCGTTTATTTTTCGGTCTTTCGACCTTTTTGTCGCTTCACTCTTCTTTATGAAAGGCATTTCGTATGGTGTTATAAGGAGAAAACTAGAGCCGTTAGATCGTGCTAGGCGGCAAATTTAAGAAGTCATAGGTCTGCATGATTTCCGCTGTTATCTGCGTGTTGCTTCTTTGAATAATTTGCCATGTGTTGGTGTATTGTTTTGGCTCATTTCTATTGCAAGATTTGTTTTTAAGTCTCCAAGTAATTTCTTTTAAGGGATAAAATACAATGTACGACATTTACTGTGAACGTGTTGCTTACCCGCATTCTGCCCGGCTATGATTAGAACTGTTTGCAAGTACAGTAGGTAGATTCTTATCGCGGGTGTCATATATTTGCCCTCCTGGTTTTCCTTCGGAGACGTAGCTTTACTTCGAGAACGCTTAAGGCTTGTCTAAAGAAATTCTAATGTTTCTTGCAGCTATCTGATCGAGCTTATGTTCCTGGAGCTCGATGTATAGGTTGATTTCTCCTTTGATTGTTCTAGTACCACAGGATTTAAATTTAACTCATTACGCGCAAGTCTGTCGACTGTGTTGTGTGTTGTATATGCCATTGTTCGGCTTAGTTCTGATTGTAGACCTCTTAAAACTTGCCGCCTAGCACGATCTAACGGCTCTAGTTTTCTCCTTTTCTCGTACGAGTCGTGTTTGGCCTGTCTACTTTATTTACCTGTCTACTTTATTTACCTGTCTACTTTATTTACCATCATTAAAAAGCCGATTCATCAGCGCGGGGAAACCCATCAAATTTGTCAGGTTTAATTATCTCCTTGACAGATATGTAACAGGCTAATCACAAAGGGGCGGAACGGTACATTGAAAACAATGTCTACAGGCTCCCCCGCGTCCCACTCGCTTCGCTCGCGGATTCACGACTCCCACTCGCTCAACGAATTTTTTTTTTTCCGAACTCGCTGGGAGCCTGTTCGCAGGCTAGCAACAATAATACATGTATGGTTTGTGTGATTTTAAAGGTTGCCTTTGTCTCTTGGTTTTTTGGTCTGTGTATTTCCTAGTTTTGTCATTTAAATTTGATGAAAAGAGTGGTGCTAAGCTGTTTCTTTAGTATAGAATAGTATTGTTACCCATCACATCTTCTGGTTGTAGAGAAGCATTGTGAAAGAAGTGTCATCCATTAGTATCAACAAGAACAATTGACTGACTTAAACTTGGACCTCTGATTTTTAGTGTGAAGTGCATTAGGCAAATGTCTTTTGTACTGGCTTAATACATATGCAGCAGCTTACCAGAGGTTGTTTGTATTCCCAGGTTGATGTTGATGAGAGCACATTAAGCCCTGAAGAGTTAAAGGAGCGAAAGATCATGAAACTCCTTTTGAAGATCAAAAATGGCACACCACCCATGAGAAAGGCTGCCCTGCGTCAGATCACTGACAAAGCTCGTGAGTTTGGAGCAGGACCATTGTTCAATCAGATCCTTCCTCTTCTTATGTCACCAACTCTTGAAGATCAGGTAAGTAGCCAATGGTTAAAGCTAAATTGTGATTGCCTTAACTTTAAATGTATTTCTTTGTTTACATGCTGAAGTTTGTCTTGTTACACTCCTTCTAAATGTAGTTTACAAGATGCTACATGAGAGTAACCAAGTAATTGTTTGTCATTTCAAGAGAGTGATTTTATCTATAGCATGTTGTGGATACCATGTGAGATATTTGTGACTAAAGATGTATGCAAACACAACACAATAAACTTTGACACCTACATGACAGTATTTGTTAAACGGGTGTCGAAAATAGTTGTTTCAACAAGTAAGCAAACTGGAAATTGTTTTCAGGGTCAACCTTGCAGCCATATTGAACTTCAACCAAAGCAGACTCTCTGTGAAGTTGATTGATATATTTGTTAATAATTTTTATTCCTGCCTCACTAACAAGCATAAATTTTTCCCCTTCAGGAACGTCACTTGTTGGTTAAAGTCATTGACAGAATCTTGTACAAGCTGGATGATCTTGTTCGGCCATTTGTTCACAAGGTGATCTTGTTACTTCTCCTCTATTACTACACCTTTCAATAACAAGCAAACACTGAAGTTCAAAACCTCACTTACAATGACATTTTTGGCTGCCATCAATCACGAATTAAAAACAACAAACCTTGCAAAAAAAAGCAAAGTGGATCAATTACAACTTCGCTGACAGATGTGATCTTTTGAAACCATTCAAGTTAATGTCTGTTCCTGAGGGTCTGGTAAGATGATTGACTGCAGCAAAACATGAAACCATTTCTTACCACCGTTTTGGTTGATACATGACTTTCGAAAACAAAACACCTGCAGAAACGTTCTAAAATTTCTGTCAATCATACATGTTATCAACAGATTGGACGGAAATCCACCAATCACAGCCTGCTAGCGTGACATAAAGAAGGTCCAAAGGTCACACTAGTGGCTGCGATTGGTGGATTCTGATCCAATCTGTCGATAACACGCAAGACTGACGGAAATTTTGGAAACTTTTCCGTGGGTGTTTTGT